>PVJH01002272.1:0-56602 GCA_004026705.1 Nesogale talazaci
TGGTCAGACCTTCACCTGGCTGCAGTTTCTGAGTTTCTCTAGCTCCTCTTCCCATAAATATAATCGGTTTTTATATCTTTATATTCCACTTAGAAGGTCAGCTGTATAGTCAACATTCCTGTTGTTCATAAAAGAGACTTGAGATCAAGAGTAATTGGTCTTTCAAAAGTCTATCACAAGCCCCCCAGCTTCATTTCTATCACCAAAACCAGAATTTCTGAATACTGTTCCTTTCTTGTTGTTTCCAACTATTGCATTCTTACTATCAATAATTCTCAATATATCTTGATTGCATGTTTGATTTATTTTTGACTAAAAGTTTTGGTAGAATTTTCACTTTCCTCATAACTAATGTTTTTGTAGTTGGTGCATATATTTTGATAATATCGTATTGATTGGGTTTTCTTGAAGGAAAGTGTATACACTGCTATAACAGCCTGCATTGTACTTCAATATTGATCTTGAAGTATCCCTTCTGACTATGAATTCAAAGCCATTTGTCTTGATTGTAGTAAATCCCAGTGTAGTAAACAGTATGATTGTCTGATTTAAAATGGTCAGTACCTGGCCATTTCTGCTTTCTAACACCTAGTGTATTGATCTTTATGTAGTTCATTTCATATTTGATGACTTCTGATTTTCCTAGATTTGTCCTTTGTACATTCCAAATTACTATAGTTAATAGATTTTTGCAGCTCTTTGTTCTTATTTTGAGCCATACTCCTTATCAAATAAAGGCCCTGAAGGTTTTACTCCCTCTGGCTTCATTCCACTCACATCCTTATGGCAGATCTACTCGATGAAGGCAGCTTTTCCTCAGTCTCATTTCAGGGTCTTTTGACCAGAGGGACTCATCTTCTGGCACCATCTCTGGCAATGTTCTATTTCTTTTCATGGAGTTTTTAGTACCTGAAAATATTTTGGCTCAGTCCATAAGGTTTTAAGTGGATCAGAAGTGGACAGCCTATTCCTTCTTCACAGTCTATTCTTAGTCTGGAATCTCGATTAAAACCTGCCCAATTTGTTGTTATTTGAAATACCATTGTTATGATGTCATCAAATTTGAAACAGTAGGAGACCACACAAACCATCTATGTATGATAAATGGACAGATAAGCAATGGCTTTCTTAAACTATATTCCTAGATTGCACATATCCTAATATTTTTTTCATTAATAATCTCAACTTTTTAATTAACCCCTTCCTCAATTTCTGTGCCTTATTTATACTTTGAGTTATATCAAATACATGATTTGAGCTTTTCCATTTTACATGTTCCACGCACCTACTAAATATTTATTTTATTTAGTCTTTTAGTCATATTACAAATACAGAATATAATAATCTTTAGAGTATACTTTTACATAGTTCGAATTCAAATCAAACTTCTGTAAAATAGACACCCCAATTTCCCTCTGATGGAATTGAAAACTAGTATTGTAAGAAACTTTTCATATAATAATGAAAATAATAATCCTGATCATTAGACCTGAAAGATAACAGAATAAAGAAGTTAGTCATTGAAAGTTAAATTCAAATACTGACTTTCCGTGCCACTAGCACACACCTGACATGAGAAAAGGCTTGATTGTCAGTGTACTTGACATCCAGATTTAGATGTGACAGTAATTAGATCCCAAATCTTACACAGGACATGTAATCACTTGATGCCTCAATGTGCTCTTGAGAAAAGGGTAAAGGTTGGAGAGCTAGTCACATTTGAATATTAGGTTATTATAAGGACTTAGAAGTACTAAATACAGAAATAATATTACTGCTAACAAAGTAGGAATCGGATGAACTAAGATGCAAGTTGTCATCTTTTGTCTGTAGCTGAGAATGAATATTTCATGTAAAAATACTTGTTTGCACTAGCATCATAAAACAGATTATTATTTTCAATCATATATTTGATGCTCAAATTTTCAGTGTTTGAGATACATATTAAAGGGCTTTATTTATTCAGTGTGACAATGGCAATAGAAATCCAAATATGAAATGGTGATTGATTCATGCAGGAAACCCACTGGCACAGTTTTAACCTGCAGAATTCACTACTAAGCTCTGGATAGTCTTTGGGTGGGTGACTATTTATTAAATGCAAATTAGAGTGGTGTGTCCTCCTTTGAAAGCACCAGAACTTGAGATCCCAAGGTTGGCAAAAATGCAGCTGAGTTTACACCAGGAAGCAATGAGCTTGCTATGGGCATGCTGCTTTTTATCAGGCAGTTGAAAGACCTCTGGCAGAAGTGTCTATTAGAAAGCAACAAACAAGAGTTTTAAAAAGACCTACCATGATGAATATGGAAATGAGACATTCAAAGTATAGGTAAAAAAATCATAATGAAAATATTGTGAAAGGACACAATGTCTTATAGAACTCTATAAAACAAGAAAAAGGGATAGAGTGCAGAGCAGTTGAGACTTTCACAAGAAAATGTAGGCAAAAGGAGGTCAAGAGGGAAGAGCAATGTTATGAATGAAGTTATGATCTCTCTCACAACGAAGGCAAATAGACCTGAGGTGCTTTCAGGCGATGACACCTAGTGAGGCTTAGCAGTCAAGTTTTGTCCTCCAGTCACTTGCTCTAGATGCCCAATACTAAAAAAAATCGCTGAGCCAAATTCTTATTACCATCTTCTATTTCCCTTTTTCAGATATGCACAGTTTTAAGATATAAATGTCTCCCAAACCAGAAGAGAATACTTGCATACATGTAATTTTTGATGTTCGCAGAATAATTGGTCCAATCCTGTAACACAGAGAATTAAAGTGATTCTAGTCAAATTAAACTCACAAAATTAAAGTGATACTTTTCACAATCTCATCAGAATGTAATGCTAATCTTTCCTTATTCTGCTTAAAACAAAATAGATAAGTAGGGGGCTAAAAGGACAGAAAAGCTATCTTTCACTGGAGTGTTAGAGAGGACCAGTTTTCCTATTAACAGGTCAGTGTTGCTGGACCTCTTATTAACCATGAATTCTTTCTTCTTTTGCAAACTGTTTTGCAGCCCTGATAAGCTTGGCTTTTAATGCCTCCTGAGAAGAGGAAAGACTAAGTGTTGAGAACACAGCAGGTTAAGCCTATGTGTTCCAGGAAGAGTGTACAGTTGCTAATAAAGTGTTTACATTTTCCCTTTCTTCTTTTCAGGTGTAGAGCTCTGGAGACCCTGATGTGCTGTTTGAATATTTTGATCTTTGTCTAAATCAGTGGAGTTCTTGTGTATCTAAAAATAGGTCTTCAAGTGAATGTGTTGCTTGATAAACATTCAGAGAGAGCAGAAGGATAGTGGGAAGCATTACAATAAAATACAATTTTAAAGGTATAAATAAATAAATTTGCAATACCTTAAGCTGGAAGAGTATATTATCAGGATTTTATTCTCTCACGAAATTCACAAATAGACAACCTCAGAAAGAGCCTCCATTTGAATATGATGTGGCTGTTCTGTGCTATCAAGTTAGCGGCAACCAAAAGCAACACAAGGAAGCATTGCAGGGTCCTGTTCCATCCTCACAAGTGTTCTTTTATTTGAACTAATTGTTGAACCCACTGACAGCGTCCCTTACCAGGCCTGGGGCTCTTTTCCAGGGACTTGTCTCTCCTGAAAACATTTCCAAAGGAAGTGAATAAAAGTCTTTGTGTCTTTGCATGTGAGCAGCTCTCTGGTGGTACTACCTCTACTAGTGATTTGTTTGTTAATCTTGCCATTTCTTCAGCATATGCAGTAGTAAAGAATGTTCTATTTCCCAAGGTTTTTCTTGTACTTTGAAGCATTCATCATTGTTATGTCAAATAACCATTTGTATTTATATGATCATCTGGACCCCTTAGTATTGATCTCATTCTTCAGTCATCATAGTACATTTATTTTGTCATCATGTGCTAACACTAAAGCATGCCAATTCTTTTGACATTTCTAATACTGTATAGTGCCAAGTGCTAGGAACAATGAATTAACATGTTAGTTAAGAGTGTGACGGCAAGTGGCTGAAATCCAAATGAAACTTGTTAAAATGTACTTTTCTCTACCTATACTTCTTCAATCTCAAACTCATAAAACTTACTATCAACATTGATTGATAATTGGTAACATTTGGAATGAAAACTTTGGAAATAAAATAATTGTGATATGGAAGATAAGCTCTTGGTGATATAATCTAAACTGGAGATTTCTTGTTAGAATTTTCAACATGAATAACTTTTTCATTGAAAAAAATCCTTTTTCAACAACAAAAATGGCACTACACATCTTGACCTCATCAGATGGAATATAAAAGAATCAAATTGACTACCTTTGTAGAAGAGACAATACAAATCTCAGTATCATCAGCAGAAACAAAGCAATAAATTGTTCATGTGGAAGTTCAGGTGGATGTTGAAAAAAGTTAAAACAAGCTCATGTTAGACAAAATACAGGCTTGAGTATATCACATTTGAGTTTAAAGTCTATCTGAAGCACTTATTTCATTCAAGGAACACTGATGACTAAAGAGCAAACCAGTTGTAAGATGATGCCAGGAAAATGAAACATGCCGAAGGCAAAAGGTCATTAAAATATGCACACATGGACTGAGCCCCGGTGTAGTAGTGGTTGTGTGTGGGTCTACGACCCACTGGGCTGGAGGTTCAATTTCAGCAGAGGCTCCACAGCAGCAAAGGCTAGGCCTCCTACTCCCACCACCAGAGGCCAATGATGCCCAAAAAAACAAAAGCAAAAAATGTGCACACACAGAGAAGAAACCCTGAAAATTGATCTTCAACTTATGATAGGCAAATAATTGTAAAGAATGATAAAGTAAAAGCACTAAACATAAAATTTTGAGTCAGTTCAGGAAGTTAAAAATAATGAAAAATATGAAGACCTCAAGTAAGAAATGTGAAGAACACAATCAACCAATCACAAGCTGAAAGAACTGAAGAAAAAGAATCATAAGATTATGGTTGGCAATAGGGGAAAGGTTCTATGGACATTGTATTGGTTGATGCAAGAAACATCAAAAGAAAATGGAGGTGATACATACAGTCACTGTATTGGAAAAGAGTTGGTTGACATGAAATCAGTCCAAGAAATATCATATGAAAAAGAACAATTGGTGTTGAAGAAAGAAGTTCAAACTACATTGAAGCCATCACCAAAAACCAAGGCTCCATAAATGAAAGGAAAACTAATTGGAGTGTTAAAAAAAATGATGCATTGGTAGTCTATACCAAGAAATTTGGAAGGCAGCTATTTTGTCAGCAGTCTGAAAAATATCCCATTTTAAAGAAAAATGACCCAATAGAATGCAAAAATTATAGGACAATCTCATTAATATCACATTTAAATGAAATTTGGCTCAAGATTATTTTAAAAATTACTTCAGCTCTATGTGGAAAGGGATGCACCAGAAATTCCAGCTGAATTCAGAGGAGTATATGGGATGAAGTCTATCACTGCTGATGTCATATGAATCTTAGCTGAAAGCAAAAAAACTAGAAATCGATATACTTGTGCTGTATTGACAATGCAGAGGTATTCAACTGTAACCAATATCATACATTAGAGAGAACAGTGAGAAAAATGAGAATTCCAAAACATTTCATTTGCTAATGTCGAATTTGTACATGGACCAAAAGACAGTCCTTGAAATAGAACAAGGGGATAGTGCAAGGTTTAAATTTTTTAAAAAATATGAACAAATAGTTGGAGAAGCCAGACTATATGAAGAGGAGAAGAACATCAGAATTGAAGGAAAGCGCATCAACAGCTTCTTATATGCAGATAGCACTAAAAGCTGAGAAAACTTGAAATACTTGCAACTGAACATCAAAAATACAGCCTTCCATATGAAGTATGATTCAAAGGGGAGAAAACGAAAATCCTCCCAACTGGACAAGTAGACAGCACCATGGTAAATGGAGAAAGGATTGATGTTGTCTAGAATTGTATTTTATTTGATGCACTATCAATCCTTGAAGTCCATAAACCAATGTGGTTTTATTGGGTAAATCTGGAGCAGAATACCTCTTTAAAAGGTTCAAGAGTAACTATGTCACTTTCAGGACTTGGGCATGCCTTACTCAAGCCATGGCATTTTCAATCACCTTTAAATGTATGTGAAACGAGGTAATAAAGAAGGCAAGCAGATGCATTTATAAAATTGAATCATGTTATTGTGGAAGAATATTGAAATAACCACAGAGGAATACAAATATATGTCATGGAGAAGTCATAGCTAATATTTTCCTTATTAGCAAATTTGGCTAGACATCCTTTCTCATATTTTGGATATCTTCTCTGGAGAGATCAATTCCTTGAGTATGATGCCATCCTTGGTAAAGTAGAAGGTCAGGGAAGTAAGTGAAGTTTCTCTATGAGATGTCTTGAGGGAGTTTCTGCAACCAAGAGCTCAAGCATATCAACAATGTGAAGATGGCATAGAACTAGACAGTGTTGTCCTCTACTGTACACAGGGACACCATGAGTCAGAGCAGCATAGGCAGCATCTCCTATTTACACCAGAACACATCAGGAATTCTTGAGATATTCATATGTGTATATATATATATATATATATATTTCTCATAATGAAATGGGATTCAATGATTTCTTAACTGTGCAAAGAAAAGCTTATTTAGGATATCTCCATTTATGAGAACTTATTGTTGGCTAATATTAACATTCTCAAGCTAAGCTGTGCTGCTTAGAGGTATTTCTATTTAAAGGAATCATCCTATTGACTAACGATACACATCATATTCAGTGGGGAGCAATATGAGTGCTAAATGTGTTGTCAATCAGAGTTTTACACTTTGAAAAATTATTCTACTCAACGTAACAATTGCATTTTCAAGAGAAAACACTTTTACCATGCTCAAAGTTTTTGAGTACTTCACAAGGCTATCATGAAACTAGCTTGCAAAAACCATCTCATCTTATATCTCTTTGGCATAAAATTGTTCAATGTCATTCATCTTTACCTTGCACATTTTAAAGTTGAATTTTTGAATTTTTGTTCCCGCTACATGCTAATTCTAATTCAATCTTGTTCTTGTTCATTTTCACACAAAGCTTCAAATTATTAATACTTAAAAATTGACTTAAAATAAGTCAACAAAGAAACACTATAAAATGGTAGCTACTTTATAATTTCTAAATCATTGTTGGGATCAAGTACTGACAGTGGTCCTTTTAAAACCATAGATAAAATAATTTCTTTAATAATGCACCAGCCATAGGGGAACATAGTATTTAACTCATCATTCAGATACGGAAATAAATAATAGTATCCAAGATAAATTTGTTCAATAGCTGGGATTTAAACTAGTAACCACTTTTTAAAATTTTCAACAAATTCATTACATCACTGATACAAATGATACAAGTCTAGTACCATCTCTACCCTAGGTTTCATCTATATTGACACCATTGCATAAATTACTATTTTCAGAAGTGATGATTATCAAAACAAGCATCAGCTGTTTTATATTATTCTAAAATTATTCTAAAAATCTTTTGTTTCTTGTTTTTTGTTTCTTTATTTTTGCTCTTAAGTTAGAAATTTTTCACTATGTATATTTCTTTAGCTTCAGTTCTGTATGCTATGTTTTGCTGTTTCTAGTTTTAAGGTTAATCCTACTAGTACCATATACTTGTGTATAAGCCTAGTTTGGGGCACATTTTAGTGCAGTTTTTGTGCCTTGGCTGATTTTCTAGTCCTCTTATACTCGAGTACATATGGTAAGTAAAATAAAAATATGTTTCAGGTAATTTAAGGTTTACTGTTATTTTTGATGGAAAAGCTAATTAGGAGAATAAAGTTGCAAGTTAAAAAATCACTCTGTTATAGCACATATTTCAAAGTAGCATAGTAATCTAAAAGTTTAGGCATAATTATCAATTCTTCAAATGCTATCTTCAAATGCAATCATTTACATTACCACATCAAAGTTGATTGACTATGTAACTAGCCGTGGGTTCAAATAACTGACTAAATTTACGAAGCCCCGAGGCAGCATAGATCACTGAGAAGGCACATGGCCCCCTTGTAGGTTAAAACAAATGAAATAGACATATGTTAAACATTTTTTTCTTTTTTTTTCTGTTAGGGGAGGGGATGGAATTAATTTTTAAAAGTCTGCGGCTACAACTTAGATGTAAGGAATAATTATTTAAAAAAATCTTAACAATCTAAATGTATCTCTATGCCTGGACTTGTCAGAACCAATGGAAAACATTTATTTGAGGAATTCATATGAACTCTACACACATGTCATGGTTCCTCACCTCCTAATTGTAGAAATATCAGATCCACACCTTGTGCCATGTACAAAAGAACCAAAACAGTACCCAGTCCTGTGACATTCTCAGAGTTGTAGACTTGAACCTGCTATATGGCAATCTGCTCTGCCAAGGGCCTTTCATTTTGCCATTTCTCCTTTACTTTATCAAGTACGATGGCCTTTTCCAGGAGGCAGCCTCACCTGATACCATGTCCAAAGTATTGTTTTTCTTCTTCTTTAGGTGTCATTGAATTAGCTTCAACCCACCCTGAGACTATGCACCGCAAAAGGAAACACTGCCCTGTCTATGCTTGAGTCATTGTTGCAGCCACTGTGTCAATTCATGCCATGGGAGAGTTTCCTCCCTTTTGCTGTCCTTCAATTTTGCTAAGCACGACGCCCTTCTCCAGGGACTGGTGTCCTTGTATAATGTGTACAGAGAATGAAAAACACAGCCTTGCCTTCCTTGCCTCTGAGGAGCACTCTGGTCAAACTTCTTCCAAGGCAAATCTCTCTTTTTGCAGTCCGTGGGACCTGAGATATTGTTGAACACCACAATTCAAATGCATTTATTCTTCATCAGTCTTCCTTATCCAAGGTCCAACTTTCACATACAGATGAGGTGCAGGAGAATGACATGGCTTGCATGAGATGCGTTTTAGTCCTCAAAATAATACCCTTGATTTTCAATATGCTACAAACTCCTATGTAGCATATTTACCCGACATAATGTATAATTTGATATAATGACTGCTGCTTCTATAGACTTCATTTTGGAGCCAAGCAAGACAAAATCCTTGACACTTTAATTTTTGCTTCCTTTATCATTATGCCAACTCTTGGTCTAGTTGTGAAGGTTCTAGTGTTCTTTACATTGCATCATAACCCACACTAACATTTGCAACCCTTGATCTTCAACATCAAGTGCTTCAAGTCCTCCTCACTCTCAGAGAGAAGGTTGGGTCATCTGCAGGTAGTATGTTGCTAAGATTTCCTCCAATCCTGATACCATAGTCTTCACCATATAATCCAGCTTTTCTGATTATTTTTCTCAGAAAATAAATTGAGTAAGTGTTGTGAGAGGATACACTTTTACAGATTTTAAACCAGACAGTGTTCTCTTGTTCTGTCCACACCACTGCTTCTTGATCCATGTAAATGTTATGCATAAACAAAATAAAGTGTTCCTAAATTCCAATTCTTCCCAAGGTTATCTATAATTTATCATGATCCACACAAATGCCTTGGAACAGTCAGTAAAACACTAATAAAAATCTCTCTGTTACTTTCTGCTTTCAGCCAAGGTCCATCTGGTATCATCAATGATAGCCCTTGATCCAAAACTTCTTCTGAATCCACTCTGAAGCTCTGAATAATGCCATCAGTGTAGCTTGGACCTCTTCCTTTAATACCATTGGCTCTTAATTATATGCTACCTCTTGAGATGTTTGAAAGTTGACCAGTTATTTGACTCTGTGCTATCCATTTATCTTTTTTGGTGATTATGCAGGATTCCATATTTTGCCCATACACTGTCTCAGTATTTTAACTTGAGGCTTGAATGATTTCTATAGCTCTTTCATCTTGAGATTTGCTGAGCATGTTCTTCCATTTTTGTTTTGTTTCTAGTCTTCACACATTTCATTATACTTTCTTTTTCTTCTTGAGCTTCTCTTTGAAAACTGCAGTTCTGCTTTTACCTCATCAACTCTTCCATCTATTTTAGCTGCTCTGTGATCAAAAGCAAGGTTCAGAGTATCTTCTGATATCCACTTTGATATTTTCTCACTTGTCGTTTTAATGACCTTTTGATTTCTACATGTATGATGTTCTTGATGTCATCTCCCAGCTGATGAGGTCTTTTATACTAGTGTTCAAGGATTTACACCTCTTCTTGAGATAATCTCTGAATTTATGCACACACAAGATTTTATTTTGGCTCATGTGAATTTGTTTCATTTTCTTCAACTTCTCAACCAGAACATACATAGGAACAACTATAACCCACTCTTGCCTTGTTTTGACAGAAGATATTGCATTTCTTCATCTCTCTTTCTACAGATGAAGTTAACTTTATGTCAGAGTGTCCTATCTGATGAAATCTTTGGGTATAGTTGCTGCTTATGTAGCTGACAAAAAATCATTGCAATGATATCTTTGGTCTTGCAGAATTCCATCACGTGGTCTAGTTCCAGCTTCATTTCTATCACCAAGGCCATATTTTCCAATTGCTGTGGCTTCCTCTTTTTTTCTGATTTTCACATTCAAATCACTAATGATTATCCATGTGCCTTGATTTCATGTATATACATAGATATTATTTTATCTGAGACAGAGTTGTACGTCAAGACAGATCTCTCAATGTTCTTTTTGATGATGAATGGAATTCCATTCCTTTTCAATGACCTTTTCCAGAAGAATAAGACATGTGAATTTTAGATTAGGCATAGCAAATATTGGTCAATTTCAGTTCAATAATACCTAAGATTTTGGTCTTTATGTATTTCGTTTCATTTTTTATAATTTCTTGGATTCTACTTAATTGATTCCACATTTTTATTATTAATAAATTGTGTGGTTGTGTATTCTCACTTTTGAGGCATGCCTTATCATAAAAGGAAATTTATGAAAGCTCTATCCAGTTACATCATCACTGTTGACTCTATTTAGAAAAGGCAACTCATCTTCAGCCTTATGACCATCTGTCCATCTGTCACTGTACTTGAGCATGTCCTGCTGCTGTTGACAATGTTTTGAATGGCTAATCAATCAGAAGTGAGCAGGATATTCTTCATTTCAATTATAATCAATTCTAAATCTGTATACTCCATTGAAATCTGTTCATCTTTGTGACTCTACTGGTATTTGAAATGCTAGTATGTTCTGTGTTAGCTAGAGAGCTATCCAAAGATACTCATATATGTACAAGAAAGAACGTTATATCAAAGAGTAGTTGTATATTAAGAAAACATCCCAGCCCAGTCCAGATCAAATCCATAAGCCCTACACTAGTCATGCAATGACACAGAATGCAGTAAGATCACAGACCAGTGGGTGGAAAGTTTTGTTATTCAAGGTAGTAGAAGCATCTCAGCACTGACAGGGGTCTCTATGTGGTGCTTCCAGGGTTGACTCTGTCAGCATAGCTCTATTTATCTTGTCAACAGGAAAGGATCCCTGGGAGATAGTGTGTGGCTGGCCTCCAGTGAGCCATTTATCTCTCTCATGCCTCCAAAGGAGGTCATCAAACTACAACCTGATTGACAGGTCACACTCCACCCCTTCTTCAAGTTGACAGTAGACTGTGTAACTGCCACAATTGTGACACAATTTCCAGAATTACAGCAAATGACTAAAAGTGCCAGACGGGTGGCTAAAAAATTTAGTAGATTAAAAAACTAAAATCACTACCATCTAGTCAAACCAACTCATAGTGATTGTACAGTACAGGGCAGAACTGCTCTAGTCAGTTTCTGAGAACGTAAATCTTTATGGAAGTAGTTTGTGATATATATTCCTGTGGAACAGCTAGTGGTTTCCAACTGCTGACCTTGCAGTTTGCAGCCAATGCATGACCACTATACCACATGGGCTTTCTGCAAGGAGTCACATAAAGATACCTACATGCAAGTATCTTCTGCCCAACCTATAAAGACTCATGCTATACTCCCACTTTCCCTCTCACATCTGTTTCATCTGTCATTTCTTGACACTGGCACCCATGACGATTGATTGCTGACCCAAGGAAAAAGAAAACCTTGACAATTCCAATCTTTTTTAGATTGATCATGATGTCGCCCTGTTGTAAGACATTTTCCCCCCTTTGCATTGAATTGCAATCTATTTCCCAAGCTGTAGTCTTTGTTCTTCATCAGAAAGTTTTTCAAGTTCTCTCTACTGTCATCAAGCAAGTCTGTGTCATCTGCATATCCCAAATTGCTCATGAGCCTTCCTTCTCTCTTGATGCCATGTTATTTTCCGGAGAGCCCACTTGCTTAATTTCCTCATCATACATATTGTGTAGGTATCGTTAAATGATACAACTTTGATGTACCCCTTAGCTGGTCTTAAACCATGCAATATTTTTCTTAACCTGTGCCTAAATTCTGCAAGCACACAATGAACTGTTTTGGAATTCCTATTCTTCAAAATATTATCTGTAATCGGTGATTCCCACTTTTCAACAACTTTGTATCATCAATAAAATACTGTAACCATCTAATTGCAAAAGCTATTATAGACAATAAATTGATTATGGAGTACACACACGGTAAGGTTTTTTTTTTTTAAAGTATTGCTATTAGGAGTCCGGGTCATGGATGCCTTGGCTTGTTCCTAACAAAGTGTGCTTAATTATGTCTCTGATCAGTGAATGGATGATGATTCGTTCTCTTACTGACAAGCTTTTCTTTTCCTCATTACTATGCTTTTCCCAAATAGACTGAATGAAACAATAAATATTGGGGGTTTATTGGTTTTCTCCAAATAGAGAGGTCAGGTAAGAAAGTTATAAACAAAATTTGTGGGGAACCCCAAAAGGATTCCAAGTCTTGACAGATTTTCTTAAAAGTCGGAGACAATCATGAATGTTTATTATGAAGAAATTTTAAGACCATGAAAAGCTGCATTTGGTGGGGAAAAGGCAAGAAAAGTTCAAGTAGGTATCCTGCTTGATTACAGAGGGCACATGCTCATTTTTGAAGGAAAGGAATGGCCTTGAGAATCCTATGAGAATCTAACTGGAAAACCTTCTTCCATCAGTCCTACTTTGTAATCTTGCTCCCTCAGAGTTCTTTTTGCTCCTCGAACTAAAGAACAAATGTATAAGGGGACATGATCTGAAGCCCTTGACAAGGCTACATCTGCTATTTTAATGCAAGGAGAATCAAATTCTTAATAGAAGAGAAATAGAAACACTACTTTTAGAAGATTGTAGACCTAGATTAAACATCAAGAAACAACAGCTTCAAATCTTGATATTCTTGTTTAAAATGGTTTATATGAGTTTTTAATACTTATTCTTTCTGAGAAAACTATTGTCTCTGAGTCACATTTGACTGATGTGGACCCTATCAGACAAGGTAGGACTTCCCTGATGGGTTTCTGAGATAAATTCTTTCTGGGAGCAGAAGGGCTCATCTTTTTTTTCCCACAGAGAAGCCAGTGGTTTTGCAGAACTGACCTGGGGGTTAGCGTCCCACACGTACCCCAGCAGGTCACCAAGAGTCCTCTTTATTTACAATCACATTGACATTTTTCTCATGGAAAAATATTGGACTGGAATACAAAACTAGAACTAAAAGGTATGACTTAAATATGGATTTAGGTGTAGCTTTGTTTTGCCAGCCTCACCTTCAGCTAACAATTACTATGGGTCGAATAAGGGTCAATTGCTTAGTGCTCATTTAATCTTCTCTAACTCCTAGTACAGATTGTTTTGCTTACTCTATCCCAGACAAAATAAGCTTAAGCAACTCAGCAATTGCTTAGATTATCAAAGGACAGAACTTTGCCCAAGTTCACATAACACAGAAAGATTGCTATCTTATTAATTTTGATAGATATATGCTAACCCAAGTATATATACAGAATTATATATGCATAAGTAGTTTAACTATATCTCACAATAGTTTAATTTGATACTTTTAAAATTAACTTTAAGTGTGTTATTTCATATGATGGACATTTTGAACATAAAAATATATATGTCTTAAAGTCAAAAATTCCATTTGTATGTATTCTTAGTGCATAATGATACCAATATACTTGGATTTATTATTAGTTTATTACTGACTTCACATATTGCTTTAAAATATCTCAGAGTATATTGATACACAATATCATAATCCATGCCAATTAAACTAGTATTATTGATAATTATTTTTCATAGTCAATATTTTTGTAGACACTTTGACATGTTATTTTTAATGTAAATTTCTTGCTCACATTTTACATATGAAACAAAAAACCTGGGCCCACACATAAATTGGGAAAATGATGGGACAAATAAACCACTGTCCTAGTAAAGACTGAAATCTGAACCCTAAATATTTGGCCCCAAAGAACCTGTATACTAGAATATATGTACTAATAGAAATGTGACTCACTATGTGAAGTATACACTTGATCAACTTTTCAGCTAACATGAAATATACCAAAAATTACTGTGAAGATAGAAAATAGCCTGCACTCACTGAAATGGGTGCATGTACAACATTCTTAAAACTCAACAGTGGCATAGGTTCTGGGAACTTCTTTTTCTGCTACAGAGACTTTAGTCATGAACTGTTTATTTCTATTCCCAGAAGCAGCTTTGGGTTGAGTCTGATTCATCTGCATGTAAAACCAACTTAGAGCCATGTATCTCCATGATACCACCTCCACGAAAAAAAAAAAAAAGAACTAAATGCATATTTCTACAATGTCTCCTACCATGTTGAATTATACATCACTGACAAGTGAATAACTCACACTATGTGTTACTATATGACATCATGTGATACTCTTTTGCTGTAGGTTACAGCCATGCAAACAGCTAGATCAAAACCAGTTGCTGCTGAAATTTTTTGATTTATGATGACCCCACAGGACAGTGTTTTTGCAACAACAAAGAAGCATAACCTGTTTGCAAACATGCCTCATGAGGTGGGAAAAGTGGGTGCATTTGGTCAAAATGCGTAATATTTGCCCTGTGAGTAAAATTATGGTAAAATACCCCTCAGTGATTTCAAGGCTGCAATCCTTATGGAAACAACCTAACACATTTTTTTCTTTTGCAGAGTATTTGGTAAAATTTAAGCTCCAACTTTCCTATTAATAGCCAACCACTGCACCAATAAAACCCCATGCAGAATATAACCCCGAACCAAAATGCACTCCCTTTGAATTGATCAACTCATAGCAATGTTATAGAAGGGGAGAGGGCTCTTTAGTGGATAGAAGCCCATGGCTTTCTTCCTGTGGAGTGTCTGGTGGCTTCATACTTCATACCTTGTTATTAACAGCCCAAAGGGTCATCACTATGCCGCCAGGACTTCTTCTGCAGAATAGAAGTATTAGCTAAACAAAGCTGGGCTAGATTTATTTTATATTGGGCAACAAAAATACCAGCTGCCCATGATTGGGGTCTATAGTACTTTCAGTAGAATTGGATATCTTTCTAATAATGTGAAGTATGCCATTTAATCACACATGCTTTCACTTTTGTGTGTGTTAATTTTGATCCAATCAATTCCAACTCACATAGCCTGCATATATAGAGTAGAAGTGCTCCATAGAGCTTTCAAAAGTCTTTTGCTCTTGTGTTTTTAATTTATCATTAATTGAAAGATAAACATAGCATATCATCCCATAGTTCAGTCACCTCAAGAAAAATTAACAATTGCTAGCATGATCAGTTTCCAAACAATCTTTTTATTCCTGAAATCCTTGACATCATCTCACATTTGCCCTCCCACCCCCAGCCCACAGTACACCACCTCTGAAACCCTTATTTTACCTACTGTCCCTATAGGTTCATCAATCCTAGGTTTCATCTGCTGCAGCACAGAAAAACATTTAACACAACTTCAAGACGGTGACTTCTGGGAACATAACAACTCTGAGTTATACCCTACTATGAGCAAACAAAAACAAAAGAGAATACAGAAAATGTTGAAAAAAAAAAAAGATCAGGTCCAGCATCAGGTCCAGAGTGGTGGTCAACTGACAATGTTTTAACTATTCAACTCATTTGATTTTTTATCCTTATCTCTCCAATGCACTTTATTTAGTCAACACTTTCCTTGCATCACACTCAATTGTGGATAGAGGAAGTTCACCGGAATGCTATTTCCTATGTAGTCCCCACAGATGTATCTTGGGCTCCCACTCTCATCTCTAACCTTCTTCAAATCAGAGTCTCACAATTTAGGATCTAATAATAACACTTCCTTCAACTTTGGATTATGTGATTTATAATCCTTTAGTGTTAGATGATGGTGTGCTTTTTCCATGTGGATTTAATTGACATCTCATTTATTTGGCTATTTGTTTGGGGACAATGCTTTAGAACTCCAAGCACTATTATGTTATATCATAGCCAGATACCATCTAATTTCTTTGCCACATTATTCTATAGCACCAGTATCTTCTGTATTCCGTTTCTGAGGGATAGTGTCAAGCAGAGCCTTTAGTAAAGAAATAGCTAAAGATTGCAACCTTCTGGAACAGGATTTCCAAGACTATTTTTCGAGAAGTCCCACCTTTTTGAATTGTATTCCAGCATTTAACCATTGCACCCATTGGCATACAATAATACCAAAACAAAAATTTTTACTAATAAATCATCTATCATATGATGAGTCACAAGCACTACAATTACAATCTGCCATGAGCAATTTTCAACATGAAATTTAAACAAATATTTTTAGAAAGATTCTAACATGATGGGAGAAATTAAATTCAGTATCATTTAGTTAAATACTTTCCTTTTCTGTGACAAGCAAGTTGAATAAGGGTAGTTTTGCATAGACTGTGCCATCTCTAGAAAAATTATGCATCTGTTGTGAACTCGTGTTGGTATTTTGAAGGCAGACTTCAAAGGGAAAGGTAGCATAGTTATACACAAGTTCTATTTTCTTTATTAACGACCCTTGCTCTGTTCTATGACTCCTTAATTCTATGGTGACCAGGTGTTAGGTGCCATTCAATGCGTTCCAAGCCATAGCAACCCATGCAAACTCAAGTTGAAGGAAGTGTTATTATTAGATCCTAAATTGTGAGACTCTTGAGGGCGTGCCTCTTTTTCTTACCCCTTCTCTTTACCAAGAACGATGTCCTTCTCCAGAGACTGGTTTCTCCCAACAACATGTCAAAGGAATTTCAGAGGAGGTCTTGACATCCTTGCTTCCAAAGAACAGTCTTACTGTACTTCTTTCAAGAAGTACATATATTTGTGTATGCTTTTAGCAGCCCAAGGTGCTTCCACTATTCTTCTCTACCACCTTACTTTCAAATGCATTGATTTTTCTTTGGTTTCCTTATAAGATCTTCAACTTTCAGATTTAAATGAGGCAATGGAAAATATCATAGCTTTAGTCAGGGACACCTTAATCCTCCAAGTAGCATCCGAGGTGTTCAATACTCTAAATATAGTGTTTGGAAACTGATTTTGACAGCAATTGTACAATATTGCTTGGTGTGATTAAACTATGCAATGATATGATATATGTATGAACTTTCAATTAGCATCTTTAAAAGCGTTTTTGTGTAACAGATTTACTCTGTGTAATGTGTTTGTCTGAGCTCTTGACGGCTGCTTCTATAAGCATTGATTGTGGAGTCAAGCACACAAAGTTCTTGACAACTTCAAGCTAGTCTACATGTATCAAGTTGCCTATTGATCCAATGGTAAATATTTCAATCTCCTTTACATTGCATCATGATCCACACTGAAGGCTAAAATTCTAGATTATCAGCAGCCAGAACTTCGAGCTGTCCTCACTTTCAGGAAGCAAGACTGTGCCATGTGCATAGTGCAAGTTTAGTAAGCCTTTCTCCCCTCCGGATGCCACATTCTCCTACATAAAATCCAGCTTTCCTTTTTCACTTTACTGCCATCAGGTTGTTACCGACTTCTAGTGAGCCTGTCGAGCAGGAGAGGATGCCCTTTGTGAGTCTCTGAGACTGTCACTGTTGACAAAAGTAGAAACCTCCATCTTTCTTCCTGGGAGTGGCTGGTGGTATCTAACTATGGACCCCACGGGTTGTCGCCCAAAGTGTAATCACTACACCACTAGAGTCCCTTCTCTCTCTCTCTCTCTCTCTCTCTCTCTCTCACACACACACACACACACACACACACACACACACTATTTATTGACATTTGTATCCAAAAGATAAGAACCTGAGAAATGGTTCATGGGACAAGCCAGGAGTCCGTTTCTGACAGTTTCATGAGATGATTTTATAGGGGATTGCATAATTACCCTCCAAGAGATTAGCCTGAAGGAGTGGAAATTATATATCAGGGACATCTGATGACCTTTCCTATTTTGTTACAGATACTTGACATCTAAGAATGTACCTCAGCTATATGTGACTTTGCACATATACCTGATTGCGAAGCCATTGTTGAGATAGATAGTGTTAGATTGGATATTCAACCTTCATTTCAGTTCAAACTATTTCATAAAATTGAATGGACTTGGAAAAATCCTCTCAATTCCCACAATCTTTGTATCGGTAGGGCATCCTATGTCTATAAACATACTTCAAACAGGTCTTCTAAATAAATTGAGAAATAATATGTGCACTAAATAAAAAGTGAGAAAATGTATGTGTACCCACACATTCATGCAATGATGCTAACTGAACTGTAATACTCTTACAATCATACAAAATCTGACTGAATATTTATGAAATCCATGCTCAGAAGCTGACTTCTGCCCAATTAGAAGAAGTTAACAAGATATAAAATTGGAGCCCCAATAGCCTTTTCCCAGATTGATTTTTAAAATGTAAATAAGAGTAGATAGACTATTTATATCTTTGAAATAAACAATTGGTCATATATCATGCTTTCATCCTTGCTTTGATCTTTAAAATGTAAGAAAATTTGTTCAAAGATAATGATTAAGTGTTCTATCTAAAGGGTGTTCTTCCTATAATAAGCAGTTCCTGTATCATTTTATATACTTATATTAATTGCTAATTTTAAAAGTAAAAGTTAGTCTTTTTAATACTTATGGACTGTTCTATCCCTTGTAAGTTTTTCTATCTTTCAAAAAACTAAAGTATTTGGGGAAAGAGTGACTTCCCCTTCTAAAAATTATTTTGTTTTCTATAAGGAGGAAATGAGAGTTTTGATGCTAAGAAGAGAAATGGTAAAGTAACAAATTTATTTGTGAGAAAAAATATAAAGATGTGGAAGAAGTTCTAGAAAAGAATACATGGTATGATCTAGTCTCATGAATCATAATGTTTGAAGTCATTAACCATATTTTTAAAAGTTCAATTTGCATTTTGCCTTCTTTAAAGAAGTTCTCAATGTGTGATTTTCCAACAGCTATTGACAACTTTCTAACATGTAATGACCTTTATATATTAATATCTTCTTTACTGGATTTATAATTTTGCTAATACTGCTGTCAGGATTGTTGTGAGATGTGGATATGGGAGAGGTCGGCAGTTATAGTAACAACCTTTCTAGCAAGATCATGAATTTATGATGATGGGATAGAATGGTAGCCAATTCTCTCAGATAATTTGAACTGGAATCTATGACAGGATACAGTAGAACCTAGCAGATTAGTGGGTCACAAAGATCTCAGCCAGCAGATTTAAGAAGAGGGGAAAATGAATACATATTTCTAATAATAGCACACTTTCCCTTTAAATGGATAATACGTATTTGAATAGCAAGGACGAAAGTCCTACGATCTATATCTATAAAATCTATCAGTTAAAATCATATAGACCCACCAATCTAATTTACAAAATATCATGGGGATTGCACAAGATTGGACAGCTTTTATTTTAGTGTACATGGCCTTGTATTGAGTTGAGACCTAACTCCATTGCAGCTAACACAACAGCAACAATCAAAATAACCTCTGTTCACATTTATTTTTGTTTAGAAATCTACTTGAAAAAATATGCCAACTTTCTCCAAAGCAATCACTTTTTATGATCATTTTTCTAATGATTATTTTCCTCTACTTTCATTGAGAAATTCCTGACGTCTACTCAAGAAGAGGGCAATGGAATTCCTATAGGGTGGATACAGTCCCTCCAGGGATTTAAGTTCCTCTCTATTAAGCTATCTGGTATTGTGGGTCAACACGCTTTATCGTAGATAATTAGATTCCAAACCAGCTAACTGCTTATAACATCTTGTAATCATTAGCCAAGAAGCATTTAGCTTAATCATTTTCATTCCTTCATTTATTCTAAGACTATGTCACAAGAACAACCTTATCTGTTTTTAATTGTTCGGCACAATCTCAAAAATATCTGTAATTGTTTTACATTTGAAACAAATTTATTAACAGACATATGGTTATAATAGAGAAATCACTCCAGCTGGTAAAGCCCAAAGCTAAATCCACAATAATTTGATCATTTGCAAATCATTGTCACTTGAATGTTTTCTTAGTACAGCTTAATTATGACTCAACTCAGTCCAAAGTACAATGCACTTCCTGGGAAAAAAGGAAATTGAGCACTCTCGATACAAATTGGGCAAGCTTTGTTATTCATGTACATCTTTCCTGCGCAAC
The DNA here is from genome assembly GCA_004026705.1 of Nesogale talazaci. NCBI lineage: Eukaryota > Metazoa > Chordata > Mammalia > Afrosoricida > Tenrecidae > Nesogale > Nesogale talazaci. The sequence continues at coordinate 20,529 of PVJH01002272.1, forward strand.
TGAACATCTGCTAATAAATGTGCTTCCAGTCTCCATGACAGTGTTTACCTTCATCATTCAAAGCTGACATGAAACTTACATCAACTGAGAAATCATGTTATTTACTCATTGCTATTGCTATCTCATTAAAATTTCAGCTTATAATACCCTCTAGAAAATTAGAAATGTTCATAAAAATAAGTGCACAAATAAGATAGGAAAGCATTTTGCCTTTTTCCCCAGAAGCTCTTTGACAGCTGGTCACCTTGAAATTATGCTGTGATAGTACAACCAATTTGTAAAAATGGTCTTGATTCCGAAGGTAATCAAGAGCTCTTGGGAGCCACTTCTGCATTTGTGCAAGCAATCTTTTCTCTAGCTTAAATGTGTTCATACAAATCTTAAATGACATATAAAGCAAATTTCCCCTTCAAACTATGTATATCAGTCATAGTATTGTAATTAAATGTCACCGAATGGCAAACAATTATCTTGCTTAAAGGGTTAGTGGAGGAAAATCCATCAATTATCAGTTCTGAAGCTATGAATGTGCTATTGCATGCTCATTTGCTATAATAAACTTAAAATCTGATTTATTAGTGTGATCTCAGCCATCCTCCAACACCATGTATGAAAAGTGATAGCGTTCCTAGAGTCCACCCATCTTCAAATCTGAGGCAGACTGCCCTTATTTTGATGATAATTTATGTGTGAAAAAACCACTGGCAGAATTTCATGGTCAGTTTGTTCCATGTGAAGGACGTGGAAAAGTTAGAATTAGTAACATCCTCTTTCCACTGGAGGCCCTGGAATTTTATACTGCTAAATATTGGTCCACGTTTCCACTTCATCCATAGGATAAAGCTAAAAAAAAGTACATAGATCACTTTTGGAGATTAAAAACAGATGCATATTTGTCACACCTCCCAAATGACTTTAAGCACTTCATAGGTTCCCTGAAAGATCCCCAAACTATGATGTCACGGGGCACCATGTTGAGCCCATCAGTACCACTTTCCCCTTTATTATGTTCTAGAGTGTTATTATCCATTTCTCCTCTCAAATGTCTGCTTTGTTCATCAAAAATTCACACTGCTAGAATGAACATTCTTTAAAATCTCTTTCATAAATATCCTCAGAGAGGGTCTAATGCTCTTCTTCAAACGCAGTGCACAGGAAGTACCAAGGGTATCTAACACTTAGAAAATATATGTGAGGAAATCTACCACTTGGTTTTCAGTTTGTTGCATTGTTGTGACGTGTATTGCTGTGATGCTGAAAGCTTTGACAATTATATTTCAAATGCCATCAAGGTCATGAAAGTTAGCAAGTTTCCACAGAGTTTCCAGACTAAGAACAGACTATAAAGAAGGATTATATAGTCCGCTTCTGCATACTTTATGAACAGAATTAAAATATTGTGAGATACTGAAAACAAGCACAACATCTTCAGATACAGGGCCAGAATGGGCCTCTAGCATCAGAAAGCTCTAAGAGTATGATTGAGAAAGCATAGCCTTCCAAAAGTAGAACCTACCATATAGATGTGGATGGAATAATGCTTTGGGAAGTAAAATCTTCAGTACCATCATTTTCCAGTGAGGCACAACTCAAGAAACAGCTGCAAACATCAGCTAATTGTCCAAACTTGAAATGTACCTCGGATGAATCTAGGAAAAATTAAATTTTGGGGACTCACACAGTAGATTCAAACATAGCAAGGGTTATAAAGATGGCATAAGGCAAAGCCGCTTCATTTTCTTGTGCAAGGTAGCTATGTGGTTGGGAATGGCAGAATCAACAGGAAAGCATGTATTCATCATCATACAGAACATTGTAAGATCTATCTTGATGTACAGTGCTGTTTGTGATAGAATTGTATCTATCACCCTTGAAAGAGTTTCAATCAATACAGCTATTATTTAAATGTATTCACCAACCATCAAGACTAGAATTTAAAGAATTCCCACCAATGTTTATAGTCAACAATTGATCAAACCTGCAAACAAGATGTATTGAAAATTATTTGCAAATGATATGCAAAAGTTGGAAATGAAGAGAAAAGAACATTACTTGGAAATTTTAGTCTTAGTGATATAAGCAAACCTAAAGAGAACAAGATAGGATTATTCCAGGACAACTTTTTCATCAAATTCTTTTAGCAAATAAAAAAGTGACTATATGTGTTGCATCAGGCCAGTTTGACTAGAGAAACTAATTCAATGATACTATTATACGTGTAAGAAATATTTTTTTTGTTTTTTTGGGGGGGCATCACTGCCTTTTGGTGATGGGAGTAGAAGGCTCAGCCTTTGCTCCTGTGGAGCCGCTGCTGGAATTGAACCTCCACCCCAGTGGGCCGCAGTCCTGTGCACAACCACTATGCCACTGGGACTCAGCCAAGAAATATTTTTATACCAAGAAGCTTTTTGTATCAGGAAAGCATCCCAGTCCAGTTCAATTCAAGTAAGTCTGATAGTAGTCCTTAAGTCCTTCTTCAGAATCACACAGTCACATGCAATGACGCAAAATGCAGAACAATCACAGGCTGGGCATGGAAAGTCTTATGAATACAATGTCAATGAACAATCCCCAGGGCTCCAGTAGGCCTGAGTGTGACTCCTCAACAGGAAGGGAAAGGGAGAGAGAGGGAGGATCCAAGGACCATCTATAATGAAGTTATATCCACAAGAAGGCACCATCAGACTGATTGACAGGCTAGACTGCACCTTTATACCTCAAGTTGACATGAAATTATATAACAATCACACGTGGACTTCTCCAGATGGAATGCACACACAAACACACACACACACACACACACAAGTAACTGCATATGTGGAAAGACATGGTAGAAGCTCAACATGTGCAGCTCAAATGAGGCTATGGACCAATTTTGGAACAGACCTTCAATGACCCATATGTAAGTTCCGGTTGAAGCTGAAAAAAATGAAAAAAGTCTATGAGAGTCAAAATACAAACTTTAGTCTATCCCACCAGAATCTCAAGAACATAATTGATTTGATAAATACTAATGATGGCAGACCCATAAGCTATGGGATGGCATCAAGTATATCATTTGTGAAGAAAGGAAAAAGTTATTTAAAAGAGGAAATAAAGATCAACCTGAGTATCAGAAGGGATTCTGAAACTTTTTCTTAATCATAGAGTAGTTAAGGTACATGGAAGAAATTAAAGTCAAAAAGCTGATCTGACAATTTCAAAAGGCAGCTGGAGAAGACAAAATATATTATCAACAAGAAATGTGCCATGACCTAAATTTAGAAAACCAGCAAGGAAGTTCATTCTCAGCATAACTCAAACCGAAATATCCCAAGAAAAAATTGAATCTCAAGTTGTAAAGTTAAAATATCCTACAGGCAAAATGTTGAATGATGCTTGAAATACCAAAGGAAATGTAAAGACCACAGAGGGTTACTGTACAAAAAAAGATTTGACCATTTATTTGGATATATCCATTCATTTCTTATGAGATAATTTACCAACAATTAAGCCCTTCAATGAGGTGTCCTGACAGTGGGTGAAACAATGAATTTAAACATAGCAAGGGTTGTGAAGTTGGAACAGAAAAAGCAGTTTCATTTTGTCTTGCTGGGTAGCCAAGAGGTGGGAACAGACACAATCGCCCCTCACAAGAATAACAACAGGAGGAACAACAACATAAGCACGTATGTTATTCAGGGATATGTAGATATTAGTGGAAAAGTTTATTTTATAATAGTCCATTTCCTTTGAGAATATAAAGCAATTATGAAAATATAAATTTGTATAATCTGTTTCAAATATTGTTTCAGTCACATTAAAACAACTTACATATGTAAGCTTGCTTGTCCTATTGTTTTTCACAACTACTTTCCTGTTCCCACTTGTAGAAATTTTAGATTGAAAAATTATATGACTATATGTTGAAGCATGAATATTCATGGACAGTGGTTAAAGTTGCATTATTAAAACAAAAATACACCTTGGAAACAACTTAAATGTTCAACAATAGAATACCAATTTTAGTACATGCTCAAAATGACTGATTAAACAAACACTTCAACAATGATATTTTGCTATCAACTTATTGGCATCAAAATGTTGAAATGGTTTTTCATCATATTTTGTGGCTATGAACATTATTAGCCCATTTCATTAAATTATTGGCAAACATTAATGAAGAGTATATACCAAAAGCTGTGTTGCTGGGTGGAATACATCAACTATTTGTATTTTTGAGTCTGTGTTTCATTTTTATACAATGAACTAGGCAGAATTGATTTAAATATCTATTACTGTGTGTTTATCTTTTAAGTACGTAGCTTTTAGAACAATTGTATTGAGTAAAAAACACAATAATATGATCATATAAGCCAACATTTTAAAGATTCATGCATTATATCTTAGTGCCATGCCTACAAAACTTAGCTGGGCTTCTACTATCATGAGATAAAAATACTATGTAGAAAATGGAGGTTATTTTATACTCCATTGCATTTATGTTAATGTTAATGAAAGTTATAATTATTTTTATCATTTACAATTGAAACAAAACATTTCAGTATGATTCCATACTGTGTTTTCACTGTTCTAAGAGCTTCCCACTGTTCAGAAAAACTGCAAATTAAGAACTAGCAAACATATGCTTCTCTTCCCACATGAATTTTGGATTGATGATGAACAGGTAAAGTGCAAGCCAATGTGAATCACCTTAGCAAAGCTTTGAGTAGATCAAGACTATTTAGTCAAGGTTAGTAAAAGCTAACAAACCTACTCACACTCATTCAGCCACTGCCATCAGTTGATCAGTTGATGACACCTAGAGATTCCATAGGACAGAGCAGAATGACCCCTGTGTCTTTCCAAGATTTTGGCTCATTGTGGGATTAAAAAGCTTGGTCTTTTTCCCATGGAGAAACTGGTGGCCTTGAACTACTGCCTTTGCAGTCCAATGCAGAGCCTTCTTGTCACCAGGGCTCCCTAACACAGATACTAATGAGGTAAAATTGAAAATCAGGACTTTAATTAGAAGAAATGTATGAGTCGACATGAGCACCTATATGTCAGTTTGTCATTCGGTGGTGAGGTGCATACTGCTGTGATGCTAAGTCACTGATATTGCAAATACAGACAAGGTCACTCAGAATGAACACTTTCAACAGAGTTTTCAAGACAGATTACAAATAATGAGTAGACTGACCAGTTCTGAAGTACTGGCCACTAAAATACATTTGAATAGCAGCAAAACATCGTCAGACTTAATGCCAGAAGATGAACCACTACGTTTTGAAGGCACTCAAAATATGACTGAAGAAGTTACTTTCTCACAGTAGAGTCCACCATAATGAAGTGGAGAGCATTAAACTTTCTAGACCTTCATTTGCTGATAGTGTACAATTGAAAATGAAAAGAATGAGCTGCAACCACCAATGGATAATTGCAAAGTGAAATATATAATGTATGAATTTAGGAAAGATGAAGTCAGCAAAATCTAAATGAAACGAATAAAAGAATTATAGGAACTTCTTCTGCCTGAAAATGTTGAAGCATAAAATCAAGATGCAGTAATAATTATTGGCAACTAAATGTTGAAAGTTGGAAACAAAGTTGAAAAATATGGCTTTGGTAGTAAAAACAAAACTGGTGATGGCATGATAGAATATTTAAAGACAAATGACTACTTCATGGAAAACATTTTTAAATAAAATAAACAGCAAGTATATGCATGGACTTCACCAGAGGGAATACTGCATGGAAATCTACTTGACTATATCTTCAAAAAGAGATGATGGAGAAGCTCTATATTAATATCTTCGTCCAGGAACTGACTGTGAAAAAGATAAGCAATTTAATATGTGTAAGTTTGGCTGAAATTGAAGAAAATGAAAACAAGTCTGTAAGAGCCAAAGGTCAACATAGAATTGAAACAACAGATGAAGTACACTAAGGACAGAAAACCTGACAATCTGTTAGATGACATCAAGCATGTTAGACATATAGACAGCAAAAAGTAATTAAGAAAAATGTCAGAAGAGACTGAAAATTTCTCTTTACATTAGAGTTACTAAAGCAAAAGGAAGAAAAGATAAAACAGAACAGCTAAATAGGCCATTTAAAGGGGCAGGTCAATGCTTCATTCTTGACTGCAGGAAAAGTAATGGGGTCTTGTAGAGGGCATTCCCTTCAGACACAAATGCTGAGATCTAAAATGTTGTAAGTGTTTATAGGCAAGTAGGTCCTGGTTTAAGGATCCCTATATAGGAACAATGGATTATAACAGGGCTGATTCTCTATTTAACAGGGATAATCATCTACTCTGAGTCAGGATACCACTTAAAAGTGGAACTACTTATATGGTCTCTCTCTTCACTTATCTTTCCCTTTCTTTTCTTTTGGTGTCTAACTATAATAGAGAGACAAAATAAGCAATTCCAATGAGATGGGCACAGGACTGATGGTTCTGGTGGGGTTGGGGCATAGATGAGGAGGTGGATGGGGGAGGGAAGCAATGGGCAAATCCTGACAAGAACAGGGGAATAGCAAGGGATTTAAAATTAATGATTAGGAGGGTATAGCTTTCTTGGTTGCAGCTGATCAATTGAAATATATCTGAGAGGAATTGCTGATAGGTGAATGATGGGTAAAAATGAAAGCATGATAGTGCAGCATTAGTAAAGCAAAAAGAAAAAGACAAAAGAAAAAGAAAGTAAAATTTACATGGAAGAAGTACACAAGCTCCCAGATAATTTATCATTTGGAAGCTGGGTGCCATCGGCTTCCTCCGCTCTGGGTGTCTCTGCATGCTTTTGTCGTCAGTGATCATGTTGGGAGGGTGGGAACATAATGATATGAGTTTTGTTCTTTGATACCTGCTACCTGGTTCTTTTCACACCTCATGGTCACATAAGCTGGTCTGTTTCTTCTATGGTGGACTTTGTTGTGCCTGAGCTATGTGACTGCTTGTTCACCCTCAAGCTTTTAAAACCTCAGATGCTATATCTTTTGATAGACAGGTACCATCAGCTATCTTCACCATCTTGTTCATGCCCTCACATATTCTCAGCGATCATTTCAGGAAGGTGTGCACACAGTGATAAGGTTTTTTTCCTGTTGATGCCTGAGGCATAGACCTTTCAACACCTAGTGACCACTTTTTCTGTGGGAACTTGGATACTTCTCAGCTAGATGACTATTTGTTTATCTTTAGGCTTTGAGATCCTAGACTTTATATCCTTTGATAGGTGGGCACCATCGGTTTTCTTCACCACATTTGCTTATACACCTCTTTGACTTCAGTGATTATATTGGGCCAGTGAATATCATGGAACACCAGATTAATAGATCAAAGTGTTCTTGCATTGAGGGAGTGCCTGGATGGTGGCCAAGGTGCAGCTTCTACCTTTTACTAAACCTATAAACATATGTACCTGGATTTATTCCCTCCTTAAAATAAATGATTATATTTACATATATGCATGCCTGTGTTTAGATCTCTGCAAGTGCCCTTTACCTTCTAGTTCCTTTCTCTATTTCCTTCTGCTTTCCTCCTGTCCCACGATCATGCTCGGCCTTTGAGGTTTGGCACTTCCTCTCTGTTATACTGTCCTTACTTAAGCCTTACCAGGCCTCCCACACCCTTCTTGTCACCAATTGTGGACCACTTGAAGGTGAACAAGTGGCCATCTAGTGCAGAAGTAGCAAAGCCCACATGGAAGGAGCACACCAGCCAGCCTGTGTGATCACAAGGGGTTGAAGGGAACAGATATCAAGCTTCAGAAAACAAGAACCACATCACTATGAATGCGGGGGAGCACAGTGGGGACTCAATGTCCACTTGAGGCCAATTGGACACTCCCTTAGCGGGGAATTGTGGAGAGAAAGCAGGCCAGACAAGGTGCAGTGAGGTAGCGATGAAGCATACAACTTTCTTCTAGTTCCTGAAGACTTCCTCCCCGCACTATCATGGTCTCAATTCTGCCTTATAAATCCAGCTGGACTGGAGGAGGTACACTGTTAGAGATAGGAACTGGAAATATGGGGAACCCAGGACAGATGAAGTGCTTGGGGCCAATAGTGAGAGTAGAATTAATGAATGGGTGGAGGGAAGGTGGGGTAGAGAGAAGGAGCCAAATACAAGGATCTACACCTAACCTCCTATTGGGAGAACAGACATCGGAAGAGTGACTGGGGGAGATGTTGGGCAGCATAAGATATGCAAAGCAATGGTAATTTATAAAGTATTGAGGGTTGGTGGGGGAGCAGAACAAGGATGGAGGAGAAAGGATGAGAAACTGATACTAAGGGCTCAAGTGCAAAAGCAGATATGAGGATGATGATGTCAGTAGATGATGTCAGTAGGCATGGGAAGGTTCTTGGCACAGTTTTTGTACTTATGTGTTGTGAAAAGCAATGTATGAGCCCCCAATAAAATGATTTAAAGAAAAAAGAAGTACACAAGTCTGTGAGATCATCAGGTGCTGGTGGGATCAAGTATCAAACTGAAACAAATAATCCCCTCCTGCCTCACAGAAGGGTTACAAGGAAGGAACAATTCAACCAGGGTGGAATATAGCACTGAGGAAACACACAGGGTGCAAAAAGCACTGAGGAAACACATTCCATTCCTCTAGTCCCTGAATGCTTACTCCACATCCCTAACATGACCCAGGTCTATTGTACAAATTGAGTTAGACCAAAGAACACAGATTGATAAAGATAGGAGCTTTGGACACTTGGAATTCAGGACAGAGAATAGCCTGAATAACAGTAGGAATAGAGATATCATGAGTCTAAGGAGAAGTCGGGAGGTGAGGGAGAAAGGGGGAACACATTACAAAGTTGGATATATAACCTACCCACCAAGGGAATGCATAATAGAACTGTGGGTAAAGGAAGATAACAGAGAGTGCAAGACAGGAAATAATAGCAATCCTATATAATTTATCAAGGATTCATAAGGGGGGAGGCAGAAATAAGAGAAGCTGATACCAAGGCCTCAAGTAGAAAGAAAATATTTTGGAAATCTGATGGCAACATATGTACAAGTGTGCTTAATACAGTTGAATGATGAATTGTCCTAAGATATGTTAGAACTCCCAATAAAATGACTAATTTTAAAAAGAAAGTAAAATTTATATATAAGTACAGATATAGATATGTACACATGTAATTATATAAAATAGATGTGTTTGTATATATGTGTGTGCCTGTGTGTAGAAATAAAATTTTTAAAAGCATATGGACTTTGGATCTCTACCTCAATCTTATTTCAGTACAAAAAAGATTTGTTTGAATAATGTGGCATTTTATATCACTCCCTTTCCTGACAAGATTGCTGAAGAAAAATGGTGCCTAAGAAAATGTCATAAAGAAAGTTGAAGGTGCAGGCTATTAAAAGATATAGCATCTGGAGTATGAAAGACTTATTGTTAAAAAAGCAGCCATCTAGCAGGGAAGCAACAAAAGCCCACAAGAAAGAAGCACACCAGACTGTGTGATCTTGAAGTATCAATGGGAATAAGTATCAGAAGTTCAAAAGCAAGAATTTAGATTGATGTGAAGAAGTATAGCAAAGTGGAGCCCAAGCCCAAATGTAAGATAATTGGACCGTCCCTTACAGAAGGGCCACATGGAACGGATGATATGTTCAGGGTGCAGTATAGCACTGGTGAAACACATAGCTATCCTATAGCTCTTTAGTATTTCCTCCCCTGACAAGTATGGTCTTAATTTCAACTCATTTATCTTGTGAGACCTGTGTATTTTCATTTGAAAAGCTAAGATCATTTTGTACATAAAATCCAAGATGGATTAAACCATTCAGAAATAGTAATGGGAGTAATGATTCCACGAGGGAATGGGAAGGGGGGGTAATGGCTATGGGAGAACTGATAACAATATGACTGTCTCACCCCACTCAAGGGGAACAAAATTATCAGTGAATGGATAAATTGGATGGGGTGAGATGAGGAAATAATCACAATAACATGCAATGCAATAACAAGGGTTGCTTGGGGAGTAGTTTGGAGGAGGGAGGGGATAAAAGGGGGCTGTTGTCAAAGAGTTCAAGAAGAAAACAATGTTTTGAAAATTATGGTGGCAGAAATTTTACAATTATGCTTGATCTAATTGAATTGCGGACTGCTATACTATCTTTAAGAGCTCTCAACAAAAAGATTAAAAAATAAGAGCTGAGCCCTGGTGACACAGTGGCTGTGTGCAGGACTGCAACCCACAGGGTTGACGGTTCAAATTCAGCAGGAGCTCTCGAGGAGCAAGGCTGGGCTTCCTACTTCCATCAGGACAGTGATGCAGGAAAAAAAATTAAAAAAAATAAAAGGGTTGGTCAAGAAGATTAGTAAGGTATTATAATGAAATGTACAAAATCCTGGAGAACAAGAACATAGTCCACATAGCTCAAGCTGAAAGAATTGAAGAAAGCATTCAAGTGTCCACTTGCAATATTGAAGTATTTTATAATAAAATATTAAATGATACAGGAAGCATCATAAGGAGAAAAGAATACACAGTCACTGTAACAAAAAGAACTAGTTAATACTCAACCATCTAAAGAGGTAGCATATATACCATAACAAATGGTGCTGAACCAATAAGTCCAAGCTGTATTAACAAACATAAGCAAAAATGAATTTCCAGAAATTGATGAAATACCAATTGAAATGTTTCAACAAGCTGATGAAGAATTGAAAGCTCTTATTCCCTCTGCCAGTAAATTTTGGACATAGCTCTCTGGCCAATGATGAAGATATCCTTTTGTTCCCATTGCAAAGAATGCTCAAATTATAAAGAATGCTCAAATTATAAAGAAATAGCATGAACATCACACGCAAGTAAAATTTTACTGAAGATCATTTAATTACAGTTCGAGCAGAACATTGATAAGGAGATGCCAGATGGAAAAAATACACAGTCACTTTACCCAAATAACTAGTTGGCATTCAACGTTTTAAGAGGTAGCACAAGCAATTTGGGTAATAAATAAAGATGAGTGAAAAAGAATCATTGGATTTATATTTTGGTACTGGGGAAGAATATGAAGTCTGATGGACTGCCAGAAAACAAATCTGCCTTGGAAGATGTACAATTAGAAACAAGGATGAAGAGACTTTTTCTCTCTATCTGAATATATCATCAGGAGAGACCAGTTCCTGAAAAGGGATGTCATGCAAGCTTATGCAGAAGGTCAGTGAATGAGGTATACCATCACAGAGATGGTTTAACATGGTGCCTGCAAAAAGAGGCTCTGACATAACAAAAATTGTTGCGAACTGTGACACCACAGCCAGTAGATAGCACCAAACAAGATATGCAAGAACTTTATCAAATTGTCTCTTAAGTGGAAGTCATTAAAGGTCATGTTGCCGGGGAATTGTTAATCCTTGTATTTGATAACTTGATGGCAATGAGTCAGAATTGACTTGATGGCAACATTTTTGTTGGTGGTGATGGTGTTGCTGGTGGAGCGGTGGTAGTGGTGAGTAGTAGTAAATGGGACCCCATTTACGATCTGGAAAGTTGACTGTCACAACCTAACTAGAGGCATCATGGGAGAAAAGCTGGGGAATTTGTTTTCAAAAACCATGAAATATAAATCGACTGCATAGCAACAGACATCAACATTTATTATACACAATTATGACACCACGTGGTCTTTTTTTTTCAGTGAGTTTAAAATAAAGACATTTCAATTTCTTAAATTACCTCCACTTTCCTGAAATAAAAATAAAAGTTACTGATTTAAATCATGTGCATGCCATGCATTTGCCTATGTTGGGACTGGTTCTTCCTCACATTTAAAGCATACATAAGTCCTGGCTGGAGACCAGTCCCTACATGCCAAACTAAAAGTGTTTAAGTATCTTTGACATGGAGAGTTTATAATCTTAAGAATAAAAAGAGAACATATTTCACAAGCATTTGTGTTTCCTGGTAGCTTTGATGAAAATATGGCCCCGTGCAGTGCTCTGCATCAGTTGTCAATGAGTTGTACCAACGTTGTGTCCCCTGATACCTCCCTTATAGTAAACTGCCCAAATCAAAAGTGTTTCTTAGCCACTTGCTGATATGACTTTCTTTCACAAGTCACTGGTTGAAAGTTGAATGTGTCTTGGCTATAAGTTGATTAGCTCACCAACCTAAAAGCCCATGCCATGGAGTCTATACCAATTCACAATGACTCTCTGTAGTATTTCTAAGGCTGTAACTCCTTATAGAAACAGGCAGCTTCATCTTTCTTCTGAAGAGCAGTTGCCAGATCTGAAAGTCTGATCTTCTGGTTAGCAGTCCAATGCTTATTGGACTGTGCAAGTAGGATTCTTTTGGCTTCCAATCTACAAAACTGCCCACTTAAAAGGACACATATTTTATTTTGTATGAATCTAGGGCATTCTACCTGAACACAGTAATATATGCAAGCTTAAATTTTGGTAAATTCTTTATAGGTATAATGCTGTAAGTTGTCTGGACAGTCTATTTCTAACAGTATATTCCCCTGTTGTTTTATCAAATGTAGCTATATGAGAAAAAAAAAAGTCTGGCCTGATAGTATATCCTATAATCCCTTTGCATAATTTTTCTACAGAATTGTTAAGGATATTTGAATACAACTAGAAAATCTGAAAGTTCCTAGAAATAAAACTATTAGAAAAACTTTTCAATTAGCCTGAAATAGCACTCCCCTTTCAAAATGGTGATATTTTAGATATTTTTTAGTCAATATCCTCAGAAAATGTAATAAATTCAGGAGAAGAACTAATAAGTTGCTAATAAAGAAATCCAGAAAGCAATGTTTTTCTTGTAACCAACTCTAAATGAAAATACTCAATACACTGAGAGTCATAATAATCCTTTGAATGAGATTTATCTTGACCTCTCTCTAGAATTTAAACCCATCAAAGAGAATCCAAGAAAATCATAAATTAATTTTATCTTCCCATAGGTAACAAGATATGGGAACAAACCAGTATTATCAACTGTTTTTCTAACTTCACATATTTAGCTTAAGTGTAATTTTACAAGATAGTTAAAAAGTTGTGACTGTCATGATTGCTTTTATTCTAGGAGGTATACTTTAATAACAGTTTTACAATATACATAAAATAGAGTTTAAAGCCAAGTAAATTATTCTCTAGTTCTAGGAGTCATGTTATATTTAATCAGATCTTGCTAATATTTCAAGGGAAGATGTGTCTAATGTTAATTCTTACCAAAGATACTATTATATGTTATGGAAATAAATAAAGAATTTAGTGCAAATGCAATTTGTAGCCACAATGATTTAAAGCAGTGATTCTCAACCTTCCTAATGCCGAGATCCTTGAATACAGTTCCTCGTGTTATGGTGACCCCCAACCATAAAATTATTTTCACCATAATTTTGCTACTGTTATGATTCATAATGTTAATATCTGATATGCAGGATGTATTTTCATGCTATAAATTAAACATAGTTATAGCAGTGATTAATCACAAAAACAATCTGCACTTACATATTTTGAAATATTTATTTCTAATTACAAATAAATAAAATTCTATCTTGAATCATGGTTTATCAAGGGGAACAGTCTTAATATAACAACAGTAAACCACATTGCTACATCTTGAGACAGTATGCTTAAAAGGTCAACGTAATTGCAAAGATTGAGATAGCTTCTTTCTCACCAGATCAGAAATTCTTGGGGCAATCTTTGCAAGAGCACAACAAAGATCATCTTCCAAAACAAGTCTATTTCTGTATTTAGATTCAATAACCAACAAGCTGTTAAACCCTCTTTCATAAAAATATGCTGTTGGAAATGGATGAAGGCACAGCAGAGTCTCAGACAGAACAGGATATAACTGCAAACACTTGATCCAGAATTTTGTAACTGACATTGCAGAGAAATCAGTTCTTATTGCATTGCTGTTAATATGTTCAATGAACTCCTCTTGCACTGTCTGAAGAACACCTTCAACTTCGACTGTGAATGTGCTTCTGGAAGTGCAAATGGGTGTCAGGTAGACTTGGAAAATATGATGAAATTTAATCTGCAAGCATGTGTAAGTCTTCTTTCACAGAAATTATCATCACAATTCTTTTGTTGGGTAAAATGTCATGTTCCTCAAATAAAGCAGATAAGGTAGACAACATGTAAAGGCTATTTTCATTCCATGCTTTTTATGCCAAAGCTGAAGTTGCATTTCAAATGATTGGATCTTTTCAGACAAATGAAGACCTATTGCATTTGGCTCTTGCAGTGATAACTTGAATAACTCATTTAAGATGACAGAGATGTCAACCAAATAAGCTATTTTCTGGAATTCACTTTTATCGCTGAAAAATGCTTTAAACTGTGGCTTTGCTTTCTGATTAAAAAATGTTTTGAATTCCTCATGAAGCTCAAAAACAAGACTTAATACTTTTCCTCTCAACAACCATCTCACTTCAGAGTGAAATAGCAGAGCATTATTTGGTGCGTCCAACTCATTGCACAGTTACAAAAACAGCTGACTGTTTAAAGGGCTCACTTTTACAAACTTGACGTAACTTAGGACACTTTTCATTATTCTTGTATCTCCTGTTGCAGCATAATATTTGATGATGCAGTGAGTTCCGATGCCTTTTAATGACTCATTCAGTATCAAATATTGAAATTCAGATGGATATCCCAGTATAGCTGGAGCACCATCTGTGCAAATAGATCAAAGTTTTTCCTAAGACAATGCCCTTAGAAAAGGAAATGGCACTCAATTTTGTAACAAATTTGTCTCTGATCATAACTCAAACAATGTCTTTGACCACTAGAAGCAGTAAATCCTTAGTAATGGTGTGAGGTTTCATAGCTCTGGTGATTCTGAGTGCCACCAAATATGAAACTTCAATATCTACTATTTTGTTTGTGGTACTTGCCACCAATGTCAAATCTGGCTTTCTTAAGTCCATCAGGTTTGCTTCTAAAATTGTTGGTGTGCTTGCTGGAAAAACTCCGGTGTTAGCTATCAAAATGGCATTTTAGTTTGCTTGGCTTCATAGATTTGGCTAATAGAACTTCACAACAAATAACACATTGCAATTTCTCAATTTCTGCTGTAATTATTAAGGCAAAAGCATACTGTAAAAACTCCTCACTATATTTTATTTTCTTAACATTCTTCTCTAAAAAAATCCAGTGTCATGGGGTGATTTGCTAATGAAAATAATATATATCAATAGCTTTAAAAATGTAAAAGTTGATGAATGGCGTAGTTCAGTCAATACACCATATTAAATATTCCTATGATTTACCATTCTGTCATTTTTTTACATGCTTGTTACTATCACAAGGTGGCAGTGTTCACATCAGCTACAGCTGAATATAAAAAGACTGATCAGCATCCAGATTGTTTCCATGGTACAAAATTTATCAGTAGTTAATGATTTTGATAGTACATGATTTTACATTTACCCAGTAATTATAATTCACAAAAAGCTGTTTTACCTCCAATACTTCTGGTTTAAACACAGTAGCTGATCTCTACACAGTAGCTGCTCTCTACATGTGTGACTCATCCCAATAAGCATATTATGGTGCCAACACTGTCACATACACCTGTATTTGTATAGGGTGTATGTGAAGGGTTTGGTGCAATGATGTCATCATACTGGGTACTCCTTTATCAGCATGTCTGCATGTGGGCAGACTAGCCTGGAGATGGATAGAGGAGTGATGTCTGGTTCCTAAGATCATTGGAAATATCTGTTTTCCATTGGTCTTAGGTGACCCCTGTGTAAGGGGCATTCAATTCCCCCAAAGGTTGAGGACCGCTGATTCAGAGAATATACTCACCCCAAATTTTGATTGACATGTGCAATAAATTTAAAGGGCAATCATATCTGATGTCCACTTGTTTCCTTTTGCCAAATTATAAGCTTTTTATTTACATAATTTTATTCTTTCTTAGAAATAGTTTTATTGGCATATAATTCACATATTATACAATTCAGTAATTCAGTCACATAAAGAAGAGTTGTACAATTATCACTGTAGTCAATTTTGGAACATTTTCTTTATTCTGGTATTCACCATTCTTGTCTCCATTTTCCCCCAAATCTTTCCTGCCATACTCTTAGAACCATTGATCCTATTACTGTCTCTAAAAATCAACATATTCTGGATTTCAGATACAGGAAAACATTAAAAACAGAGTAAATAAACAAAAATGAACAGCAATAACAGTGTAAACAGATAAAATTCCCAATAAAAATATAGCAGAAAATATTGAAAATTAGAATAAATTCAAAATGTATCAAAGGGAGATCAAATGATGTGGTGTTCTATTTTAACTGCATTTTCAATAATCCACTTTCTGATGTGTTATGCATGATAGCAGGACGATTCCCATCCTTGCTGCATGCTCACAGGGCACTCATGAGGGGCTTGGTCCATATTGTATGCCAAACCCTTACCTTTTTTTATTGAAATGATTCTAAAAGTGGTCAAAAGGGAGATAATATGATAAGATAATATTGCCAAACTGCTTCGTTTTTCTCCTGCAGAGCAATATGGGGGGTTTATTTTGAGCACATTTCTCTTATCAATGCAACACTATAGCATCATTGGACAGCTGTGGGTCTCTGCTTTCCTTGAGATTTGTGGGTAGCACAAACATTTTTTCATTTAACTAATCAACTAAATGAACAGCTCAAGAGCACACAGCCTGGCTTGTGTGTTAAGAGAATAGCCTGATGTTCTGCTTCTAAAAAGAATACAGCCAAGAAACACTAAGGACTTCCGTTATGCTCTCCAACATAAAATGGCCATCCTGAGTTAGAACTTACTTGAAGGCAGGAAGTTCCTTTCATTTGCTTGCGTGACTTTTTATGCTCTCTTTTACTCCTCACCAACTGCAGTGTTTTTTAGAGTATGTTCTATTTCCTTTCTAGTACTTAAATAAGTAAGGCAATTTTCTGGTTTCTCTCTTTCCCTGCTTCTTCTTCCATTCCTCTCCTTTCTCCTTTATGGGGAACTATCACGTTAAGCATAAAACACTAGCCTGGGCTTTGGAGACTTAACTTCTCTTGACTAACTACTGTAGCTGTGAGATTTTCTTTCGTGTCTTTGACTCAATATTTATCTTTAAATTTGGCAATTTATCACATTCTCTTACTTATTTTACCAAAATGTGGTAAGAGCTAAGTAAGGTTAAAGTGTTTTAGAAATAAAGTTGCTACATAAATCAAGACACGGTCTCTTGGAATAATTATTATAGTACATCAACTTAGCACTGGCAGCTAATAAATCATTTAGCATGTTAGTAACAAAAACTACTAATTATGCTAAGTGAACAGTGTCCTGATATAATTCTGTATTTTATTCCTGGTAACTCATTTAAAATGGATAGTCTCTCTGTCTTACCACTCAGTGCTTTGCCAGCATTTTCTTTAATCGTATCAGATCTCTTTGACTTAATTGAGAAGTCACCCTAGAAGAATGTCATTTTTCTTGCATCTCTTCAACAAAGTAATATAATTAAGATTATGCAAAACAGAGAAGATTCCCAGAGTGCCAAGCAAGAATGAAGGCCTGTGAAATCCCAAAATTAGGAATTGCTGTAGTCAACATGAATAATTGACATTTAGATGACCCAATTAAGACAAATTGCAGTTCTGTGGGGGAAAGTCATGATTTCAAACATAGGGTTTTCTTGATAAATAATAGACAAAACATTCAAGATAACTTACCATATAGGTTCAACACAAATCTTGTGAAATTAGGTTTCATTATAATATAATGAATATGATATTTAGTAAAAGAAGGAATATGGCAATTAAAATATTGAAAATTATTGATTATTAAGTCAAAATGAAACAATTCTAGTTAATTTGAACAATTTTTGAGCTGGGTAACATGAACTGAAATTATGTGTTTGTAATGCATTGCTCATATGTTGCTTTTTATCCCTTTAATCTTGGAAAAATTACTTAATGTTTCTGTTCATCAGTTTCCAGGTATGTAAAAGGGAAAGATTATGGAGCAATTTTAATGACTAAATCCTGTAACATATGCCATGTCCAAAACAGTCCTGGGTATATACTAGTAATTTGACAAGTATCCACTTTGTAGCAAGCTATGCATTTTTTTACACACACAACTACTCTACTGATAAAAATGAAACTACTATAAGAAATAAAATGGACAATGTGCATTATTCTTCAATTTACTTTACTTCTGGAAAATGCTTTGATACATAGAAATATATTTGTATTCCTCAAAGTACTTCATTATCTCTTTTTCCTATGTAGAAACACATTTTTACACAAAATAGCTAGAACATTTGAATCTGTGCTTTCATTTTGGAAATATATCAGCTATGCTCTAATGCTCCAACAGGTTTAAATTTTGCCCATTGTGCGAAATCAACATTAATAAAAGAATGAAATCATAGATGTTGACACCACAGGGGAAGGAAACACTTTAGAATTCTCTTTATGAAAGGAGAATTTGGTGCCTTGAATATAATGTCCATTCACATTAATGGAACAATTTTTACAATCTCCTGTTAAATAGATACTATTTTTTTAAAGAAAAGAGCTTACTGATAAATTTTGGTTAAAATGCTACTGACATCCTATTTCAAACGTCGACACTAAAAGCACTTTTGTGTGATATTTAATCCATGAATTAGAACAATGACCTGTTGAGCTCTTGTCTGTTGAACTATGTTTTAGTGTTTGTTCCCCTCATGGAAGGAGCTCGGGGGCCAGAGTGTTGCTGACTGCAAGGCCCGCAGCTTGAGACTCTACAGGAGAAAGGTGAGGCCCTTTGATCTGTTATGGATTTCCAAAAGTCAGAAGTGGTTTTGGTTGAAAATGACAGAAGTCACTATTATAAAAGTTAAGATGCGAAGCAGTTAGTACATCCTCTACAACTTAGAACAGTGGGGCTCGATATGTTGAGCACAATCTACTAGTGAATCACAAATGTCGTGTGGGTAGATCGCATGTCATTTAAAAAATAGACATACACCTATCATCAATCCCGTCATCTAATTGATATATAGCACAGCCAATCAGATGCCATCTTAGATGTCAAACGCTTGCGCAAACAATTGTGCTAAGTGCAACAAAGCTGACAAGCTGCGTTATTGCCAATTTTTAGACCTTGTTTTTTTTTTCTCTTAAGCATAAGAAAGAGTGGGGGAGTTGGACCAAGTAAGAAAAAAGAGGGTATCATTTTCATATGGAATGGGAGATTTTGACACTACAAACTGACAATCGGCTGAAGTCCAGAATGCATGAACAGTTCTGCAATTTATTCACAGATGGAAAATATTCAAACATGAGAAAATGTGTACCTCCTTGATTGCATATTTTGGCTCTATTTATTTATGTGAGTCAGCCTTTTCCCTGATAAAAATCATAAAGCCCAAATAACATTCCATCATGACTGCTGATCATTTGGAAGTGTGCTTGAGGCTGGCTGTCAACTGCTACTGTCCGGACTATGCATCCCTGGCTCATTCCATTCAGTGCAAGTAATCAGAGTAAGATCAGGTAATGGCAAGAAATATACAGAGTTAATTATGTTGTGATGTGCAATATGAACTCATGCAGTTATGCAAGGGATATAAACATACATTGTACATATAAAGAATTCTCAATGTGCTTATGACTAAGTGTAACAAATAAATAAACAAAATAAATATTTGACTATGAACAACCATTATGAAATCACTGCCATGTTCAAATCCGGAGACTGTAATCTTTGCAGAAGCGGATCACTGCATTTGTTTTCTTACACAGCACTCAGAGACTTGAACAACTAATCTTTGTGATGGCAATTGATGGCTTAATGACTGTGTTCCCAGTTATTAAAAACAAAAACAAAATCAGAACCACAGCCATTGAGTTGATTCCTGATTCACAGTAATTCTGCAGGACAGAGTACTCTGCTCCATTACATTTTCAAAGCAGTGAATCTTCAAGTAAGCACATTACCTCATCTATCTTCTGCAGAATAGTACATGAATTTGACATGATAAATAAGGGAAAAAATCTACTGATGATTCAGTTGGAAATTGATTGAACATGCAATCACAGCACAACAAAAAATCTGGGTAATTGGAATATAAAAGTTGGAAAAGAAGATGGAAGAGTGGTAGAAAAAATATGGACATGATGATAGAAATAAAGCATGATCATATGATAGAATTTTTCAAAACAAATTCATCTCACATACCTTTTTACAACCATACAAAAAGTGACTATGCACACTTTTCCAGATAGAATACACAGAAATGAAATTGATACATATGTGGGAAAATTGTTCATATGCAAGTTTAGGTTCAAGCTGAAGAACATTAATACAAGTCCATGAATGTCAAAATACAACCTTTTGTATATCCCACCTGAATGTTGATAACATGTCAAGAACATATATGATGCATTAAACCATGATGATGGAAAACCTGATGAGCTTTGAGAAGACATTGAAAGCATCATATTTAAAGAAAGCAAAATATAATAAAAATATAAGAAAGAAAGAATCAAGGTGGAGTTTGGAAGAAGCTCTGACATTTACTCTTAATCTTAGAGTAATTTAATCTTAAAATAGCTATGGCAAAGTAGGAAATGATGACATAAGAACAATGAATAGAAAATTCCAAAGTACAGCATGATAAGAAAAAATCAAATATTGTAATGAAATGTGCAAAGACCTTGGGTTAGAAAATCCAAATGGGAGAACCCACTCTGCTTACCTTAAACTGAGAGAACTCAAGGAAAAATTCAAGCCTTGAGCTGTATTTTTGAAAGATTCTTTGGGGAAAATACTGAATGCTACAAGGAACATCATAATTTTATTGTTATCTTTCTTTTGAGTCTTTGCTTTGTATTCTGGTATGTTTTGTTTCAGTATATGAAATGCTGAATCTAGAGACAGTAACAGTACTAATGGTTCCTTGAAAGTATGCCAGGGAAGTTTGGATGTGGGTGGGGTGTCATGCTAATAACAAGGAATATGAGAACAAAAGAAAGTATTTCAAAATTGATTTTGGTAATTATTGTTAGACTTTTGTTGATATCATTGACCTATTAAATTGCATTATATTTGGATTATATCCCAATGAAACTTTTTTAAAAGAAGAGGAAGATAGAATACACAGAATCACTGTGCCAAAGAGAAGTTGTAAAATATATCAGGAGATAGAATATGAGCAAAACAATGGTACTGAAGGAAGTAGTTCAAGCTGCACTGAAAGCATTAGCCAAAAACAAGACTCCAAGAACTGATGGAGTATCAATTTAATTGCTTCAACAGGATGATGAAGCACTTGAAGGACTTGCTACTTTATATGAGGAAACTGGAAGACTCGGTCAACTCTTTGGAAGAAGTACATATTTATATCCATTCAAAAAATGACCCAATCGAAGGCTCTAATCATAGAATAGCCATCAATTTTACATTCAAATAAAATTTTGCTGAAGATCATCCAACAGTGAAGAGGACATGGGCCAAGGGATATCATTGCTGCTGTCAGATGAACCATTGCTGAAAGCAGATAATAATGGTAAGTTTGATTGTGCCATAGCATTTTACTTTGTGGATTCTAACAAACTATGGAGAACCTGGCGGAGAATGGGAATTTCAAAATACTTCATTGTCTACCTGCAGAACTCGTACATAAATCAAGAGACAGTTTAGTGAACTCAATAAGAGAATGCTGCAAGGTGTAAAATCAGGAAAGTTTTGTGCCAGCGATATATTCTCTCACCATATTTATCCAATTCTTATCCTGAACAAATAACCAAAGAAGTTGCATTATATGAAGAGGACCATGGCAGCAGAATTGGAGGAAGACGGTTGAACAATCTGCAGAAGGTAGATAACACAATCTTCCTTGCTGACAGTGGGAGGACTTGAAGCACTTGCTGCTGAAGATCAAGGTTTGCAGCCTTCAGTGTGGATAACAGCTCAATGCAAAGTAGAGGGAAATCATTACCACCGGACTAATATGTAACATTATATTAAGAGGGAAGAAATATTGAAATTCTCAAGGGTTTTGTCTTGCTTGGCTCCACAATCAGTGTTCATGGAAGCAGCAGTCAGCTTATCAAAGGAGGCATTTCCTTCGTTAGATCTGCAACATATGACCTTTTTAGAATATTGCAACGTAAAAAGGTTACTTTGAGGTCTAAGATGTTCCTAATCCAAGCCTTGGTGTGTTCAGTTGCTTCATATGCATGGGAAAACTGGATATTGAGCAAAGAAGTCTGAAGAGGGATTAATGCATTTTATTCATGGTGCCAAAGCAGAATTATTGAAGGTACCATGATCTGCTGAAAGGAGAACCTCATCTGTACTAGAAGTAGTTCAGCCAGAGTGCTCCTTGGAAGCAAGGCTGGAAAGCATAAGTCTTATATACTCTGTACATGTATTTAGGAGGCGCCAGTACCTGGTACAGGACATGATGCTTGGTAACCTAGAGGGGCAGTGAAAAAGAGAAAGGTCTTTAATGAGATGGAATGGCACATTGGTTGCAACAATGGGGAGCCTAGGAATAATCATGAAGATGACACTGAGCATGAACAGATAGTTTATGATGAAGAATTGATGGTTTGAAAAGAGGAATCCAAGTTACGCTGGGGGGGGGGTGGGTGAAGAAAGATTTCCAGCTATTGACTGATAACTCATTGAGATACTTCAATACACTAATACAGTACAAGAAGTCAGTCATCTTTTTCAATCATTTTGAAAGACAGTTACCTGGCTAACTGATTGAAAGAGATTCATATATATGTGTATTCCAAAGAAAGATAATCCAATGAAATATGATGTTTGGAACAGCATCATTAATTTAATACACAAGTAGTATTTTACTTAAAGTAATTATGGGCATGCTTTCAGCAGTATAGCTATGAGGAGCTGCCATAAAATACAATTGGATTCAGGAAAAGATATGGAAAAAATAACAGCATTGCTGCTGTCACGTGTTTCTCCGCTGAATGTAGAGAATACTAGAAGTGATTCCCGTTTCCTACTAATATGCAACAGCATTTTATAGCATGGGTCCTAGTAACTGTTTGGTATATTGCAGAGAATGGACACTACAGAACACTCATTTGTAATCATGGAGATACTGTATGTAGACCAAGATTCAGTTTTGTAAACCAAGCAAGCGGATATTCTATGGTTTACAATCAAGAAAGTTGTGTATCCTGGTTATATCCATCTGCCACATTTAATCAATCTATATGCCAAGACAATAGAGAAACTGGACTAGATGAAGAAGAATAAAATTTTGCTTCAAGATTGGAGGAACCTTTATATGGAACAACCTTTGTATGGAGATGACAGGCTTTCTGACTAAAAGGTGCGGGATTTGTTGCACCTACTAGTGAAAATCATCCAGACATTCAATTAGGATTACACCCCAAAATGGAAAATGTAAGTCTTCATAAGAAGATTAATGAGCACCAGCATGATAAGTGGATAAATGGTAAAAAGTTTCAAGCATTTTATTTTATTTGAATTTATAACAGATCCTATTGAAGCAATAGTCAAGAAATCATAATATGTACTGCATTGAGCAACTCTGCTACTTAAATGTCATTAAAAAAATAAAATAATGATTTCACTAAGGTACACCGGATCTACATCTTGGTATTTTTCAGGTGTCTTATATGCATGTATAGATTGCATAGTGATTAAAGCTATAAACAAATTGGTATGTTTGAATTATTGTGCTGCTGACAAATACTGAATATAGCATGGACTGCCAGAGACTGAATAAATATGTCATGACAGAAGTTTTTCCCGAATGGAACATAGAAGAAAGGATGGAGAAATTTCATCTCACATAGTTTGATTATTTTATAAGGAGAAAGACCCTGGGGAAATATTTTTGATACTCATGTTTAGCAGAGGATTAGCATTAGAAGAAAAGATCAGGGAGATAAAATGATATGACGACTATAGAAATAATCTTAAATGTAGCAAGGGTATGATGATGGTGATAGATGGAAATGTTTCATTAAGTTGAACAAAAGTTGTTATGAATCAGAAATAATTCCACTACACCTAAAATAAATGACAATATCTTAATATACTTTGCTTTCTAGGAAAGGCACAGTGTCACTTAGTAGAAATTTATGAGAAAAGGATAATCAACTGATATATATATGTAATATATATTACATAAATTTTAAAAGATCTGGCTAGATAGTGAAATCATCACTATGGGGAAAAGAACAATGTATTAGGAAAAACCATTACTGCAATAATCAAAGAGAAAGAGGATGAAAGCTTAAGTCCTGATAATGAAAATAGTGGTTTGGAGCTGATCCCTGGTGGTGCAGTAGTTGTGTGTGGGACTGTGGCCCACAGGGTTGACAGTTCAAATCCAGCAGCAGCTCTCCAGGCTCAGGGCTGGGCTTCCTACTCCCACCAGGGCAGTGATGTGAAAAAAAAGAAAAGAAATAGTGGTTTTGTTATGACTCCCATGAAACAAATCACTCCAAATATTCAGGTCTAAGAAGAAAAACATTATGACCATGTACATTGTGGATGAACAATTTGTTCAGAGTACATCATGTATGAATTTCCCAAACTTCATGATGTCTCAAGCCTCAGCTGGAATGATTAGAAGGCTGAAGATTTATAACTCAATAGATAGGAGCTATAACTATCTGGAATTGTGTTTGCTGAGCAAATTGGCTGTTAAAACCAGGAGCTCAACTGGTTTTCTAGACAGAGTCAACTATGTATTGCTTTTCCATGTGACCTAAATTTTCTCATAATATGGAGGTTCTGGGGCTCTCTTTGAAATCTGCAGAGCCATCCAGTGACATTTCCTACCACATTCGACTTGAGGCCCCAAGGGCCAGTCCATCAGTATTCAAGAGCAGAGGGTTTCATCTCCACTTTCTGCTAGCAGAGAGGCAATACCCATGAAAGTGGGTATTCTTCAAAAGATTCTTGCTGGAAACTTTTTGGAAAAATACAACTTGCCCCAAGATTGTGCAAGGGAGAATCACAAAAGGAGCACCAAAATCTCTAGTGGCATGCATAAACTGGATACATTTTTCTCAATAAATAGTTCATAGACATGAAATTTTAAGTACCATTTTTACTTTTTAATTTTTGGGAAATAAGTTATATTCTATTCAAAAGCTTCAATTGATTCATTTAGTGGTTGATAACACTACTAGATCACATCCTGGCTATTTGCAGAATAGCACATTATGTATTTTTCAGACCTCAGTTTCCTTTTGTATAAAACAGTAATAGTGATACTATTAAGGAGAGGGCACTGTTAAAGTGTGAAACATGATAATGCATATAAAATAATTGAGTTAATAGTAAGTTTTCAATAAATATTAGACCATATTCCCTCTTCTAGTTTTTCAAGTTAAGAAAATATAGAAAAATGAAGAAAATAAAAATTACGAGGATGCCACACAGGCAATACCTCGGGACTCTAATTCTATATTAGCATGTCCTGAATGTAAGGAAAGTGATTATATTTCATTGTATTCTTGACAGGCTTCAGAGTTATTTATGTAATACAGTAACTATTTTAATCAATTTATACATGTATTTTTATTAAATATCTCCCACAAACACACACATTCATAAATATACACTCAGATATATAGTGTACAAGACAAAAACATGGGGAAGATATGCCCCAACCACAATGGTTATACCTTGCTTCAAATGAGTATTAAATTAAAAAAAAAAAACAGTAAAAGGCTCATTTAATGTGGCTGAGGATTAAGTGTAGACACACACTAAGGTAAATAAAATACAAAAATGGTTTTCTCTCAAGATGCAATCCATTCAAGTAGAATATTTTGAATATGCTCAAATGCCAATGCAAAGGCATACAGTGCTTGAATGACAGTAATTAGTTGACTATTGAGCCCCAAGAGCAAGTTAGGCTCATCCGCTGAATATGTACATACGATTTTTCTATCAAGGAAAACATCTGGAGCTCTTCTTCCTTTTATTTATCTTCAGCTGTCTATTCACATTTTCCAGGGGAAAAACTTTATGCCAGCACAAGTGTTCTCATGTAACAAAACATTGGTCATAAAAGTGAGCACTTCTCTTGTGAACAAATGCCCTTTAAAAATCTTTTGAACCAGGAAAGTGTTCACGTGACAATAGTTTTTACCATATTATGTTTTAGCACATCAGTTAAAAGAAATAGAATTTCCAATATACCCCAGAAGTAATAATTAACTGGAGCACTATACTTTTGGTTTAGCATTACTGCATTTGACAAATACTAAGTCCACATTTCTTAAACTGCTACTAATTATTATAGTGGTTTTGTTTTCAAGATTTTTTATCACTGTCCCTGCTTCTCATTTTATTCTGACTTCAATCTTTTTTTCCCAAAAGGAATATGAATCAAATAAGAATAACCTACTAGCTTTTAAAATGCAATGATCTTAGGTTTGACAACTAAAATTATTTCAAATTCATCTTGGCCTCTTCAATTTAAAAATACATATGGGGTTTTTGTTTTTTTTGTATATCTGGATATATTTTTCTACACTAACAAAGCATCTACTTTAAAAATTCAGTGGCTTTTCTAAAAGCTGCTTTCTTCTGTAAGTCATATTTTAACACATTGTCATCATTCTATGATTTTAAGGAATCTCTGAAGACAAATCAGCAAAAGAATAGGACAGTAAGTAGAAGGAGGTTGTTCTGAAAATGATGTTGGTAACAAACATACAAATGTCGTCTACATACAATGGATGGATGTATTGATTGTAAAAGATTTGTATGAGCTCCCAATAAAAAGATTTATTAAAAAAAAGAGAGCAGGACAGAAAAATAAGGATGACACTATGAACTAGAAAATAATCCAGCAATTCAAGTCACGATCACAGGTAACTTCTGACTACTAACTCACGATCTGACCTGTCATTCACTTATGCTTGAGTAGTGTCTTTTGGAAGTTTGTAAAATTGACACTGACAACCTTGTGATTAAAACCCAGAGGGATTTCCAAGGGTGGGGGTGGCAGGAGCTATAGAACAACGTGTGGGTCATAAAACACTGTACAAACTCTAAATCATAAAACACAGCATCCTATGATTTAATATAAAATTACTCCCACCCCCTACTAAACAAAGAGCAGAAGCAACTAAAACCAGGGAGAAATAGATGCTAAATCCTGCTCATAATTAAAAGGGTTTGCTTGTTTGCATTGATTTTACGAATGAATGAGTAGTTGTCTGCACAGACAATGTGATCAAATGCGCAGAGTAATCGAGTCATCACATATTACTCTAAGAAGACAGTCTAATCAAGGACGCTGGAGTTGGAAGTTGGAAAGCATATCATTACAGAGTCTCCTGGGTATCTTCCCTTTATAATGTGTTTGTGTGTATGGTCTGTCTCTTTGGCACTCTTCGTGATAAACTGCTAGAAGAAGAAATGCTTTCTTGACATGTCCCTTTTACACATCCATTTTGAATGTGCTCACTTTTCCCTTTGAAGTTCTAATTTTATTAACTTAATATTAATACTGATTTCAAGGAATTGTTCTCAAAAATTATTTTACATATGAGAATGTGATCATAACTTGGTGTTACCTAATATAGTCCATGTGACCTTCAGAAACATTTATTCATATTCTGGTTCCTCTTGTTATTGCTCAGAATAGAAATAAGAATAGGATTTAGGTCTTTTCCCTCAAAAGAACTGCCTTTTGGTCTTCGTTAAAGAAGCCATTTTCGGTTGCTATTTAATTGCTAGGTGCCCTCTCGTTGCAACTTTACAGTAGAAATAAACACCATCTGCTCCTCTGCTGTCCACAGAACAGCCATTATGTTTGAGGCCATTGCTGCAGGCACCGAGTCAATGCTTCTTGTCTCAGGTGTTTCTCTTTTCGAGGCCCCTCTCCTTTACAAAGGTAATGTCCTTATGTCTATCAGGGACTAATGTCTCCTGATAAAACTTCCAAAGATTGTAAGAAGTCTCACCATCCTTACTTCTAAGGAGCATTCTGGATGAGCTCCTTTCAAGAGAAATTTGTCCGTTTTGTTGATAGTTCAATTACCTTCAAGATTCTTCAACAGCACCCTAACTCAAAATGCATTGATTCGCCTTTGTTTATCCTGACTCAATGCTCAATTTTCACGTACTTAAGGTGGCTGGAAATTCCATGGCTTGGGTTACGTGTGCCTTAATCCTCAAAGTAACACTCTGGACTTACAAAAATATTTAAATGGATCCTTTGAATGTTATTTATTTAATTTTTGGCTCTTGTCTCTGTGAGCAATGATTAGGGATCCAAAATGATGAAATCCTTGACCACCTCATTTACATTCATTAGAATGGCTCAGTGGTGAGAATTTTTTTATATTAGGTTATAATTCATATGAAGTCTATAACCCTTGATGCTCATTACCAAGTGTGTCAATCCTCCTCATGTTTCACGGAGCACATTGGTGTCATGTGCATGTCTAAGGATGGTACTAAGACTTCTGCCTATCCTGATTCCTTGCACTCCTTCAAATAATTCAGCTTCTCTGACCACCTGTTTAGCATACAGATTATATATGTTGAGAGCATACAGTCCTGACTCACACTTTCCTTGATTTCAGTTCATGCAATGTTCCCTTGTTCTTTTGCACAGTTGCCTCCTGATCCATGTACAAGTTCCACAAGCGCACGATGAAATATTCTGAAATGTCCATTCTTTTCAAGGCTATCCAGTTTGTTATGATCCAAAGTCTAATTTGTTTAATGTTTTATTGATACTACATTTATTAGAACACAGCATATAAAGCCTAACTAAAGACAACAATTCTTGAATTAGGAGAGAAAAGACAAATTAATCCTGCTAACATATTAGAAAATTACAATATGCATTAAGTTAAAATGTTTTTAATACAGTTCATGCTTCTGATCCACCAGAACATTAAGTCACACACACAGTCACACATCATGTCTTGAAACATTTTTTAGTTAGTAACTGTACTTTCCTCAATAATTTCTTAATGTTTTAATTCACCAGCTTTCTAATGTATGTATTAGGCCAATATTCAACAATATCTGTACACGAGAATGCATTCTTCTCACTCACTCACCACCATCAAGTCACCTCTGACTCACAGTGACCGCACAGGGCAGGACAGTGACCCTACAGAGCTGCCCCATGAGGTTTCAGAGACGGTGCTTTATTTAAACTTTTTTTATGATTTACAACTTTACCTAGTCAATTGGTTTTCCACTCAACGATTCATACATTGATTGCAGTCACCAAGATATACCAGCATTCTTCCCATTTCTGTCCTTTCCTTTATTTTTAGATTAGTCATCCTTCTTTCCTGTTCCTTATTGCTTTTAATAGTTTTTATCCATAAGTAAATGCAGCCCTTTTGGTTTTGTACTATTGATTGTTCTGAGGAGTATTTCTCTCTCAGCTGTTATTTTTGCCCTCCAAGCTTGTATATTGTTGGGCTGGAAGCTGAGTCAGAGGGGTGAGTACAGGTATAAGAGTGAAAAGTCATTGAACGGTGTTATCTGGGGATTCCAAATCTCCTTCAGACCAGTAAACCTGATGTGTTTTATGATTTCTGGTTTTGTTTCACTTTTTTCTCCCACTTTACATAGGACCCTCTTGTGTGGTCCCTTTCAGAGGAATTAGCAATGGAACCTCAGCACCATCTAGTTCTTCTGGTTTCAGGGTCAGAGGCTGAGGTTTGCGGTGGTCCATTCATTCTCTGAATGAATTGTTCCCAAACATTTTTGATTGTCTTTATTCTTATTTTGCAGTACTTGTGTGCTGTCTCCAGAGGATAACAAAGGGCATACAGGTGGGGCGGGTACCACTGTCATCTGGATGGGCACTCTACTGCTTGGTATAACTGTGGTCAAGAAGCACCAGGTTCAGCTCTTTTGGGGGGCACTGAAAGCTGGAAGAGCCATGAGGTACTCATGATCCTGAGATGGTACTTCTTTAAGGGAGTTGAAAGTCTTATCTTTCTTCCACACTGAAGTTGGTGATTTTGAAACAGTGACCTTAAGATTAACAGACCATGCAAACCACTATGCCACTAGGACTTGTAGGCATTCTATAGTCACCATAAATTAAGTAGGAAAACAGATTTTAAAAAATATTTCCCCTTGTGAAGCTTATCTGGATATTTAAATATCTGTTGCTCATTTCAAAATGCTTGATAATATGTGTGAAAATTCTTTGCAAATTATCAAATGACATGGGATTACAAATTATCCTACTATTTCAATGGTTACATTGTTATTGGGGAAAGGGCCTAAAGCAGTTAAGAAAACCTGAAAAATGCAAAATTGATAAAACATCCTAAGACTCTCATCACTTATTAGGGGTTATGTTTTTTTTAATTAGAAATCATTTTATTAGGGGCTCATACATCATTTTTCCAATACATAAATGAACATACTGTGACAAGAACCCTCACACGTCCGCTGCTGTCATCATTCTCCAAACATCCGCCCTTTCCCCCAGCCCCTGGTGTCAGTTCCTCCAACCCCTCCCCTGTTCCCCTGCTCTCCCTCCCTCATCAACCCTCAATACTTCATAAATTATTACTATTCTGTCGTATCTTACCCTGCCCGACACATCCCTGAACCCACTCCCCCATGCCCGTCCTCCAGACAGGTCATATAAAGACCCTTGCAGTTGGTTCCGTCTCTACCCCACCTTCTCTCCATCCATCCAGTAGTTCCAATCTAACCACCGGCCTGAGGTGGCTCATCCATCCTGATTTCCCCATATCTCCATCCCCACTCTCCACTAGTGTACTTTCTCCAGTCCATCCAGATGTGCAAGGTAGAGTTGGGACCATGATGGTTGGTGGGGAGGTAGACCATAGGAACTAGAGGAAATTTGTACGCATCATCACTGCCTGGCTGCACTCTGAGTAGTCTGTCTCCTTCCCGTGGCTCCCCTGTAAAGGGGTAGCCAATTACCCACCAGTGGGCCTTAGGTCCCCACCCTGCCCCTCCCCTCACTCATAATCAAATGATTCCTCTTCTTTGATGCTTGATATCTGCTCCCTTTGGCCCCTCTTGATCACATTTGCTGGTGTGCTTCTTCCCTGTGGACTTTGCTCTCTCCATGCTGAATGGCGACTCAGTTATCTTCAAGTCTTTGAGACTCTAGACATTCAATCATTTGGTAGCTGGGCACCATCTTCTCTTCTACTGTGTTTGCCTCTGTATCGATTTGTCTTCAGCGATATCGGGAGTTAATTGGTTCGTTGATTTTGATTTTTGTTTTTTTTTTTGATGCCTGATGCTGATTGTTTCAGCACCTCATGATCCCACAGGCAAGTGAGCTTCTTTTATGGTGGGTTTTTGTTGCTCCTGAGCTAGGGGGCTGCTTGTTTATGCTCAAAGGGATTCTGTTTAAGAATGACTCCAGATGGGAGTGCAAAACTTGGAAGTAAAAGCTTGCAAAATATAGTCCACTGCAGTTAGTCCCTTTCAACTCATCCTTGTAAGACAAACCTTTTGAAGTTGTTTCAATCTCTTTTTAGATTTTTCTAGACTTTCTGTGATATTCTCATGAAAAAAGAGGGTCATGATGCTAACTGAGAGTCTGACAATGGAAACAGTGACCATTCTTGAGGCACATCATTCAGGTAAAATAAAATATCCTTGCATATGCTTGGCTTTCCACTCCTGTGAAGACTCACACTCACAGAACCCCCCAGGGACAGTTCTGGTCTGTCCTTTAGGGTCCCCGTGAGTCAGAATTGACTGGGTGGGAGAGAGAACATAGGCATGAAGATCAGACCACTGCATTCAGGAAGGATTCATTCCAAATTAAGAAAATATTTTTTTCACAGCTAGTTCAATAAGCAAATTCATGGCAAAGAAAATATCAAGGTTGTTCAGAATTTTATTTTAATTGGGTCTACAATAAATTAAAGTCAATAAAACAAAGGGCATATTATACTGGGGGCAATTGCTGCAAAGACCTCTCTAAAGTGTGATAAGACAGAGATATCGAGGCTGTGAGCGCGGAGCGAGCACCCGCAGCTTCCCCGCCCCTCCCTCAACACTCTCCTCTGAGCTCCTTCCCGGCTCTCCAATCTGACTGGCCCTCATGGCCGACAAGAAAGCAGCCTTTGATGACGCTGTGGAATAACGCGTGGTTAATGAGGAATACAAAATATGGGAAAAGGAAACCCCTTTTCTTTGCCAATGGCTTCCAGATGTAGCCAGACCAGAAAGGAAGGATTTCAGCATTCATCGAGTTGTCTTGGGCACACATACATCGGATGAGCAAAACCGCCTTGTGATAGCTGGTGTGCCGCTACCTCATGAGGATGCATAGTTTGATGACTCCCACTCCGACAGTGAGAAAGGAGAATGTTGAGGTTTCGGCTCAGTCCGTAGCAAGATTAAAATAGAAATCAAGATCAACCATGAGGGAGAAGTAAGCTGGGCCCATTACATGCCCCAGAACCCTTGCCTCATTGCAACCAAGACTCCATCCAGTGATGTTCTTCCTTTTGATTACATGAAACACCTTCTAAACCAGAGCCCTCTGGAGGGTGTCATCCAGACTTGGGTCTCCATGGATATGAGACGGAAGGGGATGGACTTTCGTGGAACGTCAATCTTAGTGCTTCAGATGATCCAACCATCTGCCTGTGAGACACCAGTGCCATTCCAAAGGAAGGAAAAACCATCTTTACTGGACATACTGCAGTGGTTGAAGATGTTTCTTGGCATCTACTTCATGAGTCTCTGTTTGGGTTGGTTGCTGATGATCAGAAGCTCCTGATCTGGGATACTCGCTCCAACAATACTTTCAAACCAAGCCACTCAGTTGATGCTCACACTGTTGAAGCTAACTGCCTTTCTTTGTATCCATATAGTGAATTCATTCTTGACACAGGATTAGCTGACAGATATCTGAAACTCAAGTTGCATTATTTGAATCACATAAGGATGAAATATTCCAGGTTCAATGGTCACCGCACAATGAAACGATTTTGGTTTCCAGTGGTATTGATCGTAGACTGAATATGTGGGACTTAAGTAAAATTGGAGAGGAACAATCTCCAGTACACACTGAAGATGGACCACCAGAGCTGTTACTTATTCATGGCGGTCACACTGCCAACATATCTGACTTCTCCTGGATACCCAATGAACTTTGGGTGATCTGTACCAGAAGATAACATCACACAAGTGTGGCAGAGGCAGGCAGAGAACATTTATAATGATGAAGACCCTGAAGGAAGTGTGGATCCAGAAGGACAGAGGTCATAAATATTCTGTACTTGTGATTCTAGGCTCCCCCTTTTTTTCTCTCCACCAAGAGATTGATTTTTACCACTGGTTTTGAGATATAAGAGCATGTTTGGCTATCCCTCTTAGGTACCATCAACAATGCTCTTAGCACAAACAGGTTCTCTAAATGTTAACTGGGAGACTGCATTTAACAAAACCACAGACATAATAAATTTTCTTCAGAAATTTTCTAGAAACAAACCCAGATCTGAATTGGCCACAGAAAAGGGGAATAGATATGTGGCTATTTTTCTTTTGATGGTTATGATCCCAAGTTTTTCCGACTCATTTATGTGAAAGCTAGCGTGGGTAAGGAATAGAGCCAAGTGAGGTAGAGGTCTGAGCCATGAAGTATAAGACAGGAAGGTGTCATTTGTATTCAGAAATCAGGGGCAATTTCAGTTCTAAAGAGTCCTCCTCCGTGGTCCTCACACTGGACTTGTCAGGATGCACATCTCACCATCTGTCCCCGTGTCTCCATTTCTTCAGTTAAGCCAAAATAATTCTTGTAACTCTTTTCCTATATATTTTTGCTCATTAGTGTATTTCTTAAATGGACTTCATATGCACTCTTTCCTTTCTGTGAAATGGTTGTTTTTTCTTTTGTTGTTGGATTATTTATTTATTTAGTAACTTGGGACCACTAAGTTGTAAGGAGATGTTTCAACCTTCCAGTGACAGCACAGGTAGACTGTCAAGTCAAGAAGCGTGCATTGATAGCTGATACTCATTTTTAAAATTAAATTAATCTTGGATGAGTTGGGGTTCTTAAAAATAAAATGTTAGTTTCTGACCACTAATTTGATACCATCTCCCGTTGAAGGGATCTGTTTCATGAGCAGGCCTGCTGCTCTCTGGGACTAACTGTAAGTGCTTCTAAAAGAGTAAATGCTTTCTACAGAAAAATAACAAACAACAAATAAACAGAGATATCACTTTGGTGACTAAGGAGTGCCTGTCTCAAGAAAAAATTTTCAATTGTCTCATACGTATATAAAAGCTGGAGAATGAATTAAGGAACACCAAAAAAATTGATATCTTTAAATCATGGTTTGATGAGAATTGTTGAGTTCATGAACTGAAAAAGTTCATCTTGAAGAGATACTGCCAGAAAACGCTTACAAGTTAAGATGGTGAAATATTGCCTCATATCCTTAGAAGTTATCAAGAGGGAACAATTTCTGGAGAACATTATGCCTGGTAAATAGAAGATAAGAAAAAAAGACATCACTCGATGAGATGGACTGACACAGTGACTACACGATGCATTCAAACACAGCAATTAATTTGAGGGTGGTACAGGACTAGACAGTGTTTCATTTTTCTGTACATAAGATCATTCTGAGTCAGAACTAATTAGATGACACCTACCATCAAGAGCTGCACTCTGCAATATTCATTCTGATAGTAACAGCCTCAAATCTATGACAGACTTTCGATAATTTGATGGCAGCATTCATATATAGTTCTTCAGTCTCAAATTCTGTTCTTCTGGAAGTCTTCTCTCTCTTGCCTTAGAACAATTTCAGACAAGGAAACTTTATGGAGGAATTCTACTCTGTCCTACAAGGTCATTATGGTGAGAGAGACCTGATTCAAAAGCACTCAGCAGCAATAAGACACGTGATTGAAACAGAGTTGGTGACCATGGGAAATATGATCGATAAAATTAAATCGCTGCAGATCTCCATAGAAAAGATATTTTACTCATAGCACAATTCGCCTGTACCTTTGTACCAGTAATCATTATTTGCAACCATTAAGTACTAATAAGAAGGTGAAGACACACCAATTGCAATCAGAAAAGACTAATGAAACCCACAAATTAGAGCAATTAATATTTTAAACAAGTAGTCCTATTGAAGCAAAACTAGAATTCCAAGTTAATTTAACAATTTTAATTTAAAAATAGGATCCATTTTTAACTATTTAAATATCTACACATAAAATATATATTGGCATCATTCTTACATTAACAAACCAGCCCTGCAACTACACATACTAATCATTTTCTGTTGATCAGACTTTGATTCTATATTGGCTGTAGAGAAAGTGAAAGAAATGAAACAGGAAAATAAGTATAGATGAAAATATACAAATGAGATGTCTGCAAACAATCTTGTGGCAAAGCCACTCCATTATTCATTTATTTATTCATCCATTCTTTCACTTATGAAACAGATGTGTACATAAAATTACACTGTCCATAGTTCTTAGAGCAATAAAGACTACAGCAAAGAAAAATACCAGACACTGGTCCTTCAGGAATTTACAGATCAGAAAGTAACATTTGTCTTAGATGTTCCTTCTAAATATTTCAGATGCAAGATAACAGATTATTTTAAATGCTTTCAGGTAATATATATATACATATGTATATATATATCCCTATCATAAAATATGTCAAGATTTTTTGTTCAATTTGCATAAAGAAATTTGCAGTTTAAATAGTAGCAGCAATGTCAAGAATTGAGTGGCTAGTTGGATAATGCAATCTTCAAACGACTTCTCAGTTCCTATCAAATAAACTCACAGCCAAGTATCTTATGGCAAGGACACTCAGTCCCATCCTAAAATATAAATCCTTCTTTTCTCTGATTAAAAAGTACACATTTCCCCTCGTGTTGTAATTTTGAATCAATTAATCCAAAGGTGGCCATTGCCAATTTGTTTAATTTCAAGTTTTAATTTTTTTTTCATAAGCATTTCTTCCAGTATCTTAGATGAGTGGTCTTAAATGCTGCCTTTAAAGAAAAGCATCTTTTTTTTCTTTCTGTTTTCTAGTATCTCTTAAAATGAAGT
>PVJH01002272.1:56702-174239 GCA_004026705.1 Nesogale talazaci
AGTGAGTGTTGGGACACATTGTACAGTGTACAGGATGAAAAAATAATTTGTAAATTACTAAGGGTTCAAGGGGAAGGGGGGAGGAAGGGTAATATAGGGAGCAGATAATGGGGGCCTGGAGGGAGGGAGAATGTTTTGAGAGTGATGATGGCAATGGGTGTGTAAAAGTGGCCTGAATACAACTGATGTTGTTAGGGATCGTGATGGGAGTTGTAGGGGCCCCCCAATAAAATGATTAATGTTTTTAAAAAGGGGGGGAAGGGAAAGGGGAGGGTTTTTTTTAAAGGAGCTTGTATCAAGGGCTCGAGTGGAAAATATTGGGAAATGTATGTGGAAATATGTGTGCAAATGTGCTTGATACAAATGATGTACTGAATGTTGTAGTAGCTGTAAGAGCCCCCAATAAAATTTAAAAAAAAAGAAAAAAAATGAAGTCAACTTAAAGTCTCATGATATTTAGTTTTTCATTAATTTTCCATTCCTCACTGAGTGTGTTATGTATGTGACATTCAAACTAACAGTATTCAACTGAACTTTTAATGAATTCTTTTTAGTAGTCACCCTTAAAAAGGGGAATCACAGGCTTTCAAGAGGTCAGCAGAGCTATTTGCATATCATTTATCAATTTCTGGGATTCTCTACTCTTTCATTCTATGCCATCTTTCAACTATTTATAAACTTTTATCACCTGGACATAAAACAATTCTTTTTTTCCTTTTTGTCTTTTTTTTCTCTACTCACAGATTTCTCAGATTCTGTAGACTCAAGGTTAACTGACTTTTAGGAAACAGTAAAATTAAATGATTGCTAATTTCAAGATAAAAGTTTAAGTGACTCATGGTTTCATATAGCCCTAGAAAAGCAAGAATAAGTAAAATATGTTGTCAAAAGAAAATGGATATTCATATCAAGCGGCAATAATTTGGTGTATAATTTTACATTGGATTCATACATTCACAGTGTAAAAGTCCCACTTCTGTTTCCAAAGCATCATTAAAGTAAATAATAAAACATACCAAAACCATCATCAACCCTAGTATTTGAAACAATATGAACAGAAACAAGAGAATAAAATTTAAGGGCAAGCAGAATTTAAGCTGCCTTTGTTGTGTTGTCCATCTGAGATCTGGAGAATGAAAGGTCAACATGCATATTACAAGTACATGAGAAACACAGACTAGATGTCAACCCTTACGCCCTTTCTTTTTTAAAGTCTTTGTTTTGCCATTGTAAATTTTGTCACTGTGAAATTAAATGATTCATTGCAATTGTGAGGCCATTTTCATATGAACAATCAACAGTGATGATGTGCTGTGAATAATACAATTGAAAATTGGTGTGGTGTAAATTCTTACCAGGATATTTTTGATCTGTCTTGAGCTTCAAAAGAATTGAGCTGTGATGATGAGTGTGCTGCTTTTCTGCAAACTCTCTTTAAGGGTGTATATTTGAGGATCGCCAGGTCTATGCTTTTAAAAATAATCACAATGTTTATTTTGATGTGAAGTACAGTGCTAGTATATGAGACAATATTTAAGACATCCTATCAAATAAAAGGTTCCCCTTATATACTGAGCTTGAGTGATGTGCAGTCCTCCAAAAGAGTGCAAAGAGGACTTATGTCTGGAGTTTTATGGGAGGGAATATCTCACAAGGACTGGTTCCAAAATAATGTAAATGGGAAAAATCAAGAAAGGAGGAGTCATTATTTAAGAAGCATTGAGTGTCTCTTTATATTGATGAAAAGTTCAACTGACATGTGTTGGTGATGTTTGCACAGAATGAAGTCACTTATCACAGTGGATCTCACACACACAAAATCAAAGTAATTATTGTGCTATCTAGAGATTTACAACAATAAAAAATGACTTTTTACCAAAGAAAATGAAATCAAGGCAGTATAAAAATCTTGTCCTAAATGTCACATGTTTCATTTTACTACTATCTGGTGGGGTGGCCTATGGTAAGTCAAATTCTTTTTTAATTTCTTTTATAACTTAATTGGATTAGACTGAGCCAGTGGTCCCCAACCCTGGTTAAAATTTAAATTACCTGGAATGCTTTTTGAAATCAAAGATGCCCCTAATCTTTCTGAGATCAATATTTCTGAAGGTGGACCTGAATTATTACCCATTTTTTAAGTTCTCCATGAGACTCTAACATGCATGCAACCATCACGTCCAGCTGTAAAATGCTCTGACATTTCTGAAAGCAAGCAGTTTGAGAACCAAAGCATGTGTTTCAAATGAGTTCTGGGGAAGGAGCATCCAATATACGGTGTTGATGTTTGTTCTATCTATCAGTTACATCCATAATGTAGGCTGACAAGGATGGGGAAAAGAAAAAGGAATAAAAATAACAGGCGAGGTAGACAGGCCATGCAAATGAGAGCTCAATTACAGAAGAGCTATCTCCAGGAGACCAGAGTCATGCTCTTTAGCATTCTAAGTGATTGGTTTGTGCACTGAACCAAATCTGAGCAGTTCCAATGTTTGAAAATGTAATGACTTAAATAGAAATACTAATATACCCGTCAAGGTCATGAAACAGTTCCTTAGCTTTAGGAATCATGTAACTTCTATGGACTTATGTAGGTCAATTTGATTGACCCCACATAGTCTTAAGATGCACCTTGCATTTTTCCTCAGCATTAAAGTATGCCGATATCTGCTTGGGAAATAAATTTATTTTTAAAATACCTTTTATAAAACTTCCACTTAATTTGCAGAATTACCAAAAATAATTGCTCAAGTTTACCATCTCCTCTATCTCTGAATAAAATTAGGTAAAAGTCTGAAGTTCAAAGAGGACATCAAAGCAAGAGAGTATAGAGAAAAATCTGAGATTAGCAAATTATTCCTAATAATAACGTAAAGTTTAATTCAAGGGGATCTCTGAAAATGTACAATATAGTATTCGATTCTTCGTCATATGTCAACATATTTATTGTATGAGCCTTTCTAACCCAAACAGTAGAAGAGGCAGATAGCTGCAGACCACTCACTGGGAATCGCTGTCCTCATCAGAGGTGGTGTCACGCCTCAGTGTGCTCGCTCACGATGTCAGTCCCTTGGTACTCCAGCCAAACCAGACCATCTAGAATCTTAAGTCATGTTAATTGTGAATCTTCATCAGAAAAAATATCTTGCTGCGCTGAGCCCCGGTGGCGTAGTGGTTGTGCGTGGGACTGCGGCCCACTGGGACGGAGGTTCAATTCCAGCAGTGGGGCTGGCCCTCCTACTCCCACCACCGGAGAGCAGTGATGCCCCAAAAAAACAAAAATATATCTTGCCAAGACATTATCATTGTAATTTGCTTAAATGCAATATACATTAGATTATATGAGTACTAACAAGACATTGGTTGGTAAATGCCTTTTACATCTAATTATAATATAATTAGATACAACACTTTTAGTAATTGAGTGAAACTCTTTTGAAACTGTGTCTTGCCTGTGGATCTGTTACTGCTTTATTCCTCCAAAAGTTATCGACGATACTCAAAAATATTTATTGCCACAATACTGTAGCTGAAAACATAGAAAAGAGACAAACTCAGCAACTGTGCAAATACGGGCAGTGATGG
Source organism: Nesogale talazaci (assembly GCA_004026705.1). NCBI lineage: Eukaryota > Metazoa > Chordata > Mammalia > Afrosoricida > Tenrecidae > Nesogale > Nesogale talazaci. The sequence continues at coordinate 60,288 of PVJH01002272.1, forward strand.
AAAGAATGGTGTGCCCTGATCTTGCTGGAGGAAAAAATGATGTGATATGAGAAGTCATTGAAATTGGTAATCATGACAGCTCTGGAGCTCATTAGAAGTTGAAGAATTCAATCAGATCGACAAGAAAGACCTAGATTAAAACTAATGAAGCTAACATTAATAGACTTACTTTCAACAATTTAGATGACACAGGTAGTTTAAAATCAGTTGCAAACCAAATGCCGGTGGTTCAAATCCAGCCAAGGGTTCCACATGGGGAGAAGAAGGCCCGGTCAGTCTGAATCTGTACAGATTCCAGACTAGAAAACCCTAGAGAGCAATGTCACTCTGCTGCACACGGGCTTGTAGTCACACTGAGATACAAAGAGGAATGGGAGCAGAAAGCTTTCCATTTTAAAAGGTTAGAGCAACGGAAGAGCAAAGGTAGAGATGGACTGTACGAATAACAAGTCGGTCTTATTGTCTTATAATAGGAAGAGACGGAAAGTAGCATAATTAGTATTCGTGTGAATGAGTTAGGCCTTATTTATTTTACTGTCTAAAATAATTCACTATAACAAGGCTGGGGACTGAGTACCAAAGAGTGCCATCAAAAAAAATGCCACTTGGAGTACAATTGCAAGACTGAGGATGATTCAATTCTGCTACTTTGGAGATCAAATTGTATCTTCCATTAAAAGCAAAACAAATCCTTTGCCATTGACTGATTCTTCAGGGGCATAGTGACCCTGTAGGACAGTGTAGAAGTGTCCACAAAGCTGAGCTCTTTACCGAAGTCAAGGCCCACATCTTTGCCCACTGAGTGACTGGTATTTAAGCTGGTTGGTGCTTACATACTCTACAACCAGTACTCTCCCTGATTCCTTATTCAATGGAAAATGGAAGCTAGATTGGAAAAATAAAAAATATTAAAATAAGCTGTGGACAAATTGTGATGCGGTGTTTGGGATCAGTTTGAGTATATTGGAAATAATCTTAGAGATAAAGTCAATGAATTCAGTATGTAATTTACATGGCATTGATTTCATAACCTTGTGTTACCAAAACCAATTTTAAAATCAAAGATGACAATAATGCTTAGTTGTTTTAAAACAACATTCAATAAAATGCACTAATATGTGGTTCTAATCATTCAAAAGTTCCCTCATCTCCCATCTCTTGCATTTTAGTAAATAGTTATGCTACTTTTGCTGAAATTTAATAGTAATAATGGACTCTCTTAAATTCATGTATTGATAAAAAGAAAAAAATCTAAAGGTTTTTTTATTTATTTTCAAAGAAGTGTGTGTGAAAACCTTAACTTAAAACAAATCCTTTCACAGTTAGATTCATTAAATTGTGCACTTAAAAGGTATTTTGTAGTCTTATTAATTCTTTGGACATATCTTGGCTAATATATCTCATAGCAATTTCAAATAGATCAAACACCCAATTGGTATTGATATTCATTCAGAACCTTAATTATCATAATTATCAGGATAAAATAAGACAAATCTTTCTTCAAATCAATATTTTTAATATCAATACTGTGCAAAGACAGAATCTTTGAAAATTTTCAGCCCTGAGACAGTTTAAAAATTGTGTGTGTCTGTTGAGAAAGCTTGCGATGATTTTCTTTATTTATGTGACCTTGATCTGCTTGTATTGTAGCTTAGCATGGCCTCATTTAGATAATCTAGTATATCTTAAGTGTGTCACACCAATTCAAAATATTTTAATCATGAAATGTACTTTCATTAAAATAATTTTTAAATAAAGCATTATCACATAGTCAAAAGAGTATTTTAACCAGTATTCTCTGAGAATTATCTTAATTCTACATCTAACATAATTAAATTCATATTGTGCATTCTGTATAAAATAATTAAAAACTTTAAGAGTGAATTTTAACTTTATGTTATACTATTGACAACTTAATTTGTGGATTGTTCCATAAACTTACTTGTTAAGCAAATCTAATTCACAAATAATACAATGAATTGACAGAGTTCTACTTATGAAATTAGTGAGTTCAGGAAAAAATAAGTAACTGAATAAATTTGAAAAATGTTTATTTGTGTACATAAATGAATAGATGATTTCTTTTTACAGTAGGGAAATAAATCTATGTACATATATTTATATGTTAAGTATCAAGGTAGCAGACAGACAATGGGCCTCTAAACTACACTCTCAATGCAAGAAAACTTTGTTCTAATAAACTGGCATTCCATGACGCTCCCCTTCTCAACATGATTACAGAAGACAAAATGGGTGTACAGTAAATGTGGAGAAGAAAGCTGATGGTGCCCAGTTATCAAAAGATATAGCAACTGGTGTCTTAAATACTTGAAGCTAAACAAGCAGCCATCTAGCTGAGAAGCAACCAAGTACCATGTATAAGAAGCACATCAGCATGTGTGATCATGGGGTGTTGGTGGAATCAGCTATCAGGGACCAAAGGCCAAGAAAAAAATCATATCCATGTGAACGAGAAGGAGGGCAGAATAGAGACCCAAAGCCCATCTGTAGACAATTAGACATCCCCTTAGAGAAAGGTCACAAGGACGAGATGAGCCAGTCAGGGTACAGTATAGCATTGATGCAACAAACCCGTTTCCTATAATTCTTTAATGCTTCCTCCATCTCACTTTCATGATCCCAATATTGCCTTAAAAATCTAGCTAGCCACAGAATGTACAGAGGTACAGATAAGAGCTGGAAACAGGGAATCCAGGACAGAAAAATCCCTCAGGACCAATAATGAGTCACAATACAGGGAGAAGTAGGGGGAAGGTGGGGGGAGAAAAGGGGAACCAATCACAATGATCTACATATAACCCCCTCCCACGTGGATGGACAATAGAAAAGCAGGTGAAGGTAGACATCAGCCAGTGTAAGACATGAAGGAAAAAAAAGATAAAGTCTCAAGGGTTCATAGGAAGGTTGGTTGGAGGAGGGAAGGAAGGGAAAATGAGAAACTCAAAGCAAGGGTTCATGTAGAGAGAACATGAGAAACTGTGTATTAAAGGGTCACAGCATTAAGAAGATTGAGAACTACTGACTTAAGAGTTTCTGTAATGATTGTGTAATGGTGTGCAACAAAAAAGGCCTGATGTGTAGCAGACAGGGGACTGGTTTTGCCACCATGAAAATGCACCTGCTCATGCAGCCATCTCATTTTCCACTTTTGGGCAAAAACAAAACAAAACAGCATGTCTGTCTTGCCTTGCCCCATGCACCTTAATCATCTGATTTCACTCTGTGCAATGTCTTTTTGCTTCCATGAATGCAGAGGGACATGAAAGGACAGCAATCTGACGATGTAGAAGAGATGAAGGAAAAAAATCGAGGGAGGTGCTATCAGTCACCCAATCAGATGTATTTGAAAAATGTTTTCACAAATGGAATCACAGATTTGACATATGCATTATGTGTCATGGAGGTGATACGATTGTTTTGTAAAAACAATTTAAACATAGCTTTGAAAAAGTTCCAGGTTTATTTGTTTTTGTTTTTTGGTAACACCAATACTGGCATATTGTTATGTTCAATTTATAATAACATTTTAATCAGAAAAATATCTGAAGATTCTAAGTGACCAACAAAGACCCCTTTGTGATCTAGCAATTCCCCACTTTCACAACCTCAACTCATTGGATCTTCCTCCCCCATTGTATTCCAGAGGCACTGGTAAAATATCGGTTATTTTACCTACTAGGACCTCTGTGTCCTTCATCTTTTTTATCATGCTGGAATATCCTTCTTCTTATATCTGTTTGGCTTTCAGCCTCTTTTCTATTTCTGTCTCAGGTGTTCCAGAAAGCCTTACCTGGACACAACTCTTTAAAATATCCCCATAATCCCTCAACTCTCCAAGCATTCTTTACTCTTCACAGCACCTACTGCTCATTTCGCTTCACTTTATTGGTGTTAAGACTACAGGAACGTCAGTATCAGAAATGCAGTGACTTTAGTTTGCTCACTGTTTCATCCAAAATGTCTGGAGCTGCCCTAACCCCAAAAATATGCATTGCAAGATACAAGCACAAAGTTAAAATTTCTAGTAGCCATGTTAAAAAAAGTAAGAGAGAGAAATGAACTTTATTTCAATAATGTTCCCATGTAAGCTAATGTATTAAAAATACATTATATGAGGGTTTCAAAGTTTGTGACCAAAAAAGGGGGAGGGGATTAAAAGATACAGAATTTTTCAGCAAACTTCTTGAAGGCATCTCATGTAATCAAGTCTTAAGGTGTTCTTAATTAACATTCTTTTCTTTTTTAAAAAATCATTTTATTGGAGGCTCATACATCGCTTTTCACAATACATCAGAAAAATCTTTGAAATCTGGAAAGTTTTATCTGACTCTCCACATCTAATGCCATTTTTCAGACATTAAATTGCATAACACTTTCAGAGTAGTATGAATTATCCCATGTTCCTTATTCATCATTCTTTGTCATTCCTCTTCGTTCATAACATTATTTTAAATACACAGTTATTTAAAAAATGCACATACCAGGTGCACACTGGTATGTAACAGTGATGTCCACAAAAGAACTTAGCACTGAATGAAGCAAAAGAACTTAGCACTGAATGAAGCACACACATAAGTGTAGTTGTTAATATACATAAAATTAAAAAACAATTTATAACTATGAAAGATTGCTAATAACAAACATCACATAATTCTTAATTCCTTTGTTTATGGTGCCTATTTTAATTATGAAATTGGAAAGTGATACAGAAATCTAAATCAAATAAAGGAATGAAACAATAAATTAGTGAATATATGTATTCATAATATTTATGGAAAATTTTAAGAGAAAGCAATTTTTCCATGCACTCAGAGAGACTAAGCACTTGGATATTTATTGCAATAACGTTTTCATCCATATCCTTTCAGAGAAGTTTTGGAAGAAAGGCCTGGCTATAAACATGGGAAAAATCACGGGCAACAAAGACGTAGTCAGAAACATTTCTACTCTGGAAGCTGAGATGTTGCTATAAGAATTGATTCCACAGCAATATATATAAACCCATGCGCAGACACATAAACATGTTTAACTTATTTGGGTAATTATCTGTAGCTGAAGAGTTGATCGAGTTATGAATACATAGACTTTAGGGGGGAATGCCTTCAGGCGAGGTCCAGGGCATTCTGAGGAAGCTGCGTACCAGCCATGCCTCTTTACTACGCAGCCACCTGCCCTTGAAGCACTTTGGACTGCAAGATAACTTTTGTACAATGACTTCGTTCGACTCCGTCTTTACCGAAATCTACTTTCTCAATTCTGAAATGCATATGCTTCTATCTTCCACCTAATTTTAACCTTCCTGATATTAAGACTCAGCCTACGATCAATTCCATTTATGTGGCTTTCAAGTATGGCTGCGAATGACAAAAATAAGCAAATGAATGAATGCATAAAATACTTCATATCTTCCAGAGCACTACAGAAAGCATTAACATGGAAGCCTTTCACAGTCAGTAACACGTGGGGGCTTTTTAACCGACGACACTCTTAGATTTCAGAATTTTTTTACCTCTTTTCTAAAATTGTTAATTAATGAAAAATAGATGTGCATGTATAAGCTGACCTGAATATCGGTCCAAGGCATCTAATTTTACTACAAACCCTGCATTTAAAATGTGCTGAACAAACATGGCTTATACACAAATGTACGGGGTAATAGATATCATAGCTGATGGCAAATGGATCTTGTCCGAAAAGAGAGAATACCAAAAGATTGTCTTGCTTAATTATGGAAGAATGCTAGGCTTTCTATTCCTTTACAAAGTTTCAGTCTTGGAAACCCACGTCACAGTTCTACCATGTCCTAGAGGATTACTGTGATTCAGAGTCGATGTGATGGCAGTGAGTTTGCTTTCAGTTTGCATTTGAATGGACAAGCAAAAGCATTTATGGGGATCATAACAAGTTATGGGCAACATTGCAGAGCAGGAAATCTACAACATTTAATGGTGCTCATGTAGAAACTGCACCTACTCCTTGAGGCAATCATTCAAACAGAACAGGGTAATATTGCCCGCTTTAAAATCAAGAATGATATGCGACAGAATTACATCCATTCACCGTATATATTCAACCTGAGAAAATCAGATACCGGATTATATGAAATGAATTGTAGCATCAGGATTGGATGAAGATTCGTAAAAGATCTCTGATAGGCAGATGACACAAACTTGCTCTTGGAAGTCAAAGGAGATTTGAAATATTTCCCGATGAAGATCAAGAGCACAACTTTCAGTGTGGTTTGCACTTGAACATAATGAAAATCCTCATAACTGGACCAAAGAGCAATATCAGGATCATCAAAGAAAAGATAATGTTGACAATTATTTCATTTTACACACTCAACACTCATGAAACCAGTTGATTAGCCAATCAACTCATAGTTTATCAAATGATCTGTTCAGCATGCAAATAAAATAAATATGCTGAATGGACGTCACCTGAACCCATCTAGTTCCAGATATTAAACTCTACAGTACCCCCTTGTACTATTTGAACCACTAGTGCTCAGTCTTTGTAGGAGTTCCATAAGGACATAATTAAGTGCTCCGTTGCTTATACATGCTGCTGCTGGTTGGTGCCCTGGAATGTCCCAGGGCTCATAGGAACCCTGTGCACAGGAGAACGACACACTGCACAGGCCCGTACCATCTTCGCAATTGTCCCTCTCTGGGCCTGAGTGCACTGTTGCCACTAAGTCAATCCATCTCATTACGTACTTTTCTTTTTATTTTCCTCCCCTCCAGTTTACCAAACACTATGTCCTCCAGGGACTGGTCTCTACTGACAGTATGCACAAAGCATGGAAGACAAAATCTGCCATTCTTGCTTCCTTGGGGTCTTCTGGCCTCACTTCTTCCATTCCTGTTGTTTGTCTTTGCAGTCCACAATGATTCGAACATGCTTCTCCAGAACCCAAGTTCAAATGACTCTATTCTATGATCATCCTTATTCAATGGCTTCCTTTGTACTCAGTTAAACATTAAAAATATAGAGATTTATTGGAAGGCATTCTTTTCCAGGTGATGAAATAGTCCTTAATTTAGGCTATATTAAATAAGGAATTTCATTTCCCCACTCAACATGAACAAATATATGGGGTGAAAGCCTATAAATAAATAGCTTCATCATATATATATATATTATATATATATATATATTTACCCCATGATTAACTTCTGTGAAGTAGGTACCATCTGTTTGTTCAAACCCTTATTATATACTTTGGTAAGCATTACACTTATTGTGACTTATCAATTAATCGTGCCACCTAATAAGTATTTTGGAGCTCTTCCTCTGATTTATCTTTTTCTTTTTCATCTAGAGTGCATTCTGTATGCAATTTAAGTCAATTACCCTGAAAAATGGGGGCAAAAATGCTGACTACCCACTTGTATGTAAACACAAAATTATGTACACAGCATCAACAGCCCACGGCCACAAAGACAGTCCACATCAAAATAATAACTTATCTTTATTGGCAATTATTTAAATAAATAACATCAAATGTTTCTTTTGATGGTAAAAATATACAACAGAATGGTTTTTCATTTCTCCATCTGCTTAGTTTTGGTTAGCTTTTAAACATAACGTTTTAATATCAACTCTTACTTAAACTAGGTTTTACTAATTTTTTGTTATGCAGCTACTATTGTTTAAGCAGAGGTGTTTGCACTTAGTGCTGGCTGAAGGCAGCATGAGCTGTCTTGATGGTGCATTAGGGAGAACAGCTGATGGATTACAAATCTCTGCATTTCACCAACAGAAATAAATTTGAATCCATCAATTTTATTCCCTTATGTCCAATTTAGGAAGTTCAGTTTATGCAGATCTGTCAAAATATTACATTAAACACCTAGATGAACGAGTTAATTTAATTTTTCAGTTTGTCTTGATTGGGTTAGGCTACTTCTATATACAAAGCCCAAACTCCAAGGGAAATGGAGTCTCATCAGGGAAAGGATCTGGGAAGTGGCAGCTGTGCTCAGCTGCATGGTCAGAAAAGTGTTGGAAATCAGTAACAGGGAAGGGAGGTGCCTAGGCGTTCCTTCTGGCACCCGTGCCCGTCTTTTACTTAACACCTATCTGATGTCCCTGAAAGAAAGCAACCACAGCAGTGAATAAAATTAAGATGAAAAAAGGCCACTGTGCTTGCAATGCAGAGCAGATCAGTCGGGGTGACCAAAATGAAAGGGGAAAGGGAACAATAATCCTGCTGTGTGGTTATATAGCACCTTTCATGGAAACAATGTGAGAATTCTCTATTTTTGCAGGCCAGCTCTCCAGAGGGCTTTGAAAGCAATTCAGGAGGGAAATAAAAGGATTGCAGAACAGATTTCAGGCTTGAATGATAAAATGGACATTCTGCAAGACAGATTTTACTGATTTGATAACTGGATGATTGAGGCTGTCACACATAAATAAATTGAAAAGGAGTAAAATCAAAAAGAAAGCAGAGAAATTTAAAAGGATGTAAAAGTACAAAGCAAAGCTGATGACATTGAAAGAAGGTCAGAGGACCAGCCTCTATGTTCAGAGATAGTCAAGAAGATTCAAACCAGGAAGTCTATGGGATTGCTGGCAGGTAGGTTAAGCACTGATATACGTGAACCATGAATCTCTCAAGCAGCTTACTTCCCACACTGCATAGCCTGCAAAGTTGAGGCACATACAAACAGAGGAGAAATAATTGTTTGAAAAAATGGCGCCTCTGAAATCTTAGCTTGTGTCTTTCTTTCGTGAAGAACAGGGCCTGCGGGAGGATCTCTATGGAGTGCTCCATCATACATCTGCACTTCTGCTGGAGTTTTCCCTGCTCTCTATAGAACAACCCTCATAGAAATGGTACAGAGGAGCTGTCTTCACCAACACTGTGGACCACACTTCAGAAACAGAAAGAGCCATGACTCCCAAACTTCTCTTAGATCTTTCAGTTGGCTTTGCTAAGGAAAAAATACAGAACAAACAAAAAATATCCCCCCTGCTATTGTTAAAAATATATATTCATCCACCTCCCTCCCCATCCACTAGAGAAATGACTAAGTGGTTTCTGTCCTGCACCTTCTGGGTGTCAGAAGCAGCAGAGATTGTGGGGAAGAAGGGGAGATGACGTGGATTCAGTGATTTGTCAGAAGCAGCTGCACATCCCATGGATAGAGATGATGTCCTGGTGCTACAGCCTCTGGGTTGAGCCCAGGCCTCAGGAGATTGCCTTGTTTTGGGAAGACAAGTTCCCTTCCTTCCTGTGGCTGGAAAGGATATGGAAAAGTCCACTCGAGCCCGGTAGTTCAACAGAGCAATCCCTGCATTTCCCCTTCACTTTCTCATAATTGAGGAGATAAAAATGAGAAGAAAATGCAACAGTGTCCAGATGGAGATAGAAAGCACGCTTTCCATACCATCATAACAAACTTTGCCACAAAATATTGCAACATGGTCTGATTACCTTTGCAGACGTTAACAGTAAGAATTCTCTTGTTTCACCTGAAGACTAACATTGATTTTCAAATTGAAAGAACCACAAATACATTTTTGTTTAGTATGGTTTGATGCTACATTACAATTTGTTAGTAGTTCTGGAGATACCTTACAGGTTCTTGAGATTTGCTGTTCTAGGCACATTTTATGAATATGTTTCTTTCTGGGACATAGGAAATGTGTGTGAGGGACTTTGCAAAAGTTTCTGGAAATTTGAAGTTAAAAAAATAAGTGGATACTTCTATAAATGGCTTGAAGCCAGAACATGCAGATGTATATGTGAGTACAATATGTGTGCATTTGTGTAGATATGCATGCAGATATAGTTTTATCATTTTTCAGTTGAAAATAGCACTCACAAAAAATAAAATGATAGTTCAAGTAAAGTTTCAGAATTGATTGCAAAGAGTATTTGTGACCGCAATTGAAGAGCAGAATGTTTGGAAGAAAGCAGGGTATAGAAAGAAACTGCATAAAATTAGGTTAAATTTGAACTCTATTGACATCCCTCCCTATTTTCCCTCTTTATTTTGTCCTCTACTTTTACTTATCTGTACTATGAAGCAGAGATACCAGTACTTACTTGCCCAGGCTAATGTGAAGATCAGACACGATGGAGGAGGCACACCTTCACAGTGTAAGCACGCCTATACTCTAACTTCCACCGCTATGGGAAATCAGCCCAATATGCACTCAAAAGAAGTGATTCCAAGAGAAAGGAACTGATAGGAAGCCCAAAAATGACCCTCTGCTGCTTCACTTATCAAACGTGCATATCAACAATACCATGTAGATTAGTTCCAAGCAGTAATCCTAATGAAATAGGTAAAACTTATACCTGGAATACAGTTCCCTCCCCTGCTGGCAGTTGAACAGCACTACTGTTCTGGAGGCTTGTTCCTAAACAATAGACCATAAAAAGCCTGTTTAACTGAGAACAAGAACATCTTTCTTCCCACAGAGAGGTTGCTGGTTTTGAACAGCTGATGCTGGTAGTCCGATGCATAGCCACAATGCCGCCCAGGGCTTATACTTAAACAGGACTCTTCTCTTAACTAGCAAGCATCCTATGTCACTATCCCTAACATACCCCTGGCATTGAATCAGAATGGGCAGCTGCACAGAAATCGGATCTTGAGAATAGCATATCCGTGACGCCTTCGGAAGTGTATTCCTTGTCTCTATTGGCCGCGTTCCGTGCCTCAGTCCCATCTCCTCTGTTCTGCAGGGCTGCTACGTGTCAACATCAACTAAAGGCTTAGGTTTGGCTGATGTGCTTTATTTTAAGGCAAGAAGCTTCCTGGTGACGCGGTGATTAGGCCTTTAACTGCTAACCCAGAGACTGCCAGTTAAAGCCTGCCAGTCACTCCATGGGAGAAAGATGTACCCATCTGCTTCCAAAAAGGTTACAGCCTTGGTCTTTCCAGTCTCTATAAATCAGAAATGACTCAAGGGGGAGGGGGTCTGCTTTGGATTAAATGTGTAAGGCATGAGCTGAAAACGGAATGAAGGGAAGGATTACCTAATTAACGTATACTCTCCCTAAGGTAAGACTCTGCTTTTCTCTTTCCCTGTTTCATAAACAAAAAGCAACTGCACAAGCAAACCCAGTATCAGAATATTAATTCTGAAACACTGTGACCCATAGGACTGAGTAACGTTCCTCTTTTTTGAGGCTGTAAATCTTTAGAGAATAAGACTTTCATCCTTTTTCCTGCAGAACTGAATCACTTTATACTATCAACCTTTTGGTTAACAGCTTAACACTTAACCCAGTGTGCCACTAGGACTCCCCTTCATAACAGCTGTCTTATCGACTTCTCTGCCGACAATCCTGCCACTCTCACCTTAGCCATGTCTCTCTTTCTATTGTCCCAGTATGATACTATGCTAAGCCAAAGCAATAATGCCAAAAGAGAGAGGGCCAGGAGAGAAGAATTCATGCCCAAAGAGCCTCAGAGCACTTCTCTTCAGCATCTCCCAGCAGCTTGGCCAGAAGAGAACACGTTTTAACTAGCAGCTGCAGCAGAAGTTCATGGTTCTGTGAGAATGTGACATCTCACTTTTTCATTCACAATGCTTCTCTGCTCTCCGATTCTCTTAGAGTTTGGTTTGCCTGCCTGGGGACTCAGATGCTTTCATAGAATTGATGTAAACCCCTGGGAAATTTATTTGTCCTCTGATATCATCCATGCTAATGCTTCCCTCCATTAGCTCAGATAATCAAGAGTTGACTATACATAGAACTGTAGGGGATTACAAAAGCACTTATGATCTAATGAGAGTGAGTGGAAAAATACTGAAGGCATTTTAAAAAGACAGAGCAGTGGGGAAAAGCTACAAATATCCTCACAAAACGACTTAAAATGCTCAGTTCTGGACAAGATTTGGAATAAATATGCTCTTGAATAACTGGAATGAGAGCTACTAAGGCTGAAACCAGTATGCCCAGACCGGGGTGGCCTTGATAGCAGTAACCACTGGAGTATAACCGTGAGGATATTAGGAAAATGGACCAGGGTTTAGAAGTGAGTTTTTATGGCTCATTGGGAAAGGGAAATCAGGTGACTGTCATTGTAGGTGACTCTGATCCCTGTGAAATTAGTTCCTTAATTTAAAAAGTAGTTTTAGATTTCAACTCATCTCAGCAGTCTAAGGTACAAGTGCTGGACCAGTTGTAAATGTTAGTAGAAACAGATACACATTATGGCATGTCTATCTAGAAAACATGGGGTTTGTTTTACTGGGCACATATACAGCCCTGACCCACCCAAGTGTTGGTTGCATTGGTTACTGAAAACAAAAAGATTTGTCCCAACAAAAATCATGGTGATTAAACCTTATCATAGGAGTTGAAGAAAACCCAACTTTTACCAACATGATGAAAGAGAAGGTTTTGATTTGATAAATGTCAATTTTCAGTTGATTATTTCTATTTTAAGATAAAATATTCAGTTAGAACATTGGAATTCTTCATTATGATCATGAAAGACAAGACTAAAGAGGTGGCGCAGTTGAAGAAGATGTGAAATTAAATTCATGTACACTAGATTGGCTCCTGAGGCAGAAAAATGCAGCAGCAAAGTGCTGACGAAATCCACATAAAAGTCTACAACTTAGTAAAGAGAATTATATTAAAGTTAATTTATATAATTTTGAGAGTCCTATTAAAGTTACCTAAGATGTTAGCATCAGGAAAGCTGGATAAAACACATATGTGACTTCTCTGAGATAATTTTTCAATCCTTCTTTAAGTCTAAAATCATATCAAATTTAAAGTTTAAAAAGCTTTATATTATATATATGAATTTATATGCTTTAGGATAGAAACATTGTACTCTTATGCTGCATAGCATTTACATAGAACAAAACATATAACATTAGCAGACTCCATCTTTTTGGTACGATGAGTAGTATATATAATAGCTTTGCATATCTTGAGACTGCATAATATGGAGGAGTTGATTGTCATTGAAGGTGAGATGATGCCAATAAGAACATTGATAATAATTGTGATGATTAAAGATGATGGTTCTGTATTAGAGACTGAATTTGTCCCAGTTTTCTTTAAATGTAGAATGACTGAGGTAAACACCGGAAGAAGAAAAAATCCTTAATTCCCTGTCTCCCTGGTATAATGGATTCAATATAAAGCAACATGCTAATTTGGGGAAAATGTCTACTTCTATACCTGTATTCCATAGCACTGTACCTACTAAATACTACAAGGAACTGTGAACAACAAATCAGGGACATGGAATTAATGCGTTCATGAGGTTAAGTTCAGGGGGCCCCAGTCCAGAACTCATTGACTAGATGTTGTTGTATCTGATACAGGAATTTTTATACAGTAAGTTAAGTGGTTCAATAGAATTGTTTTAATGAAAGATGAACGAGGGATCTTTTCCTCGAATGAAATCACCTTGGATGAGTTCTCAGATGATTTGGCATCATCAGTTTCACTGTGAACATCACCCTGTTGGAAGCCGTAATCTCAACAGAGGATGCACCTTTCCATTTGAGTAATTATCTCCCAGGGCTATAAACCTCTGTGTCCAGCACCGAGCCCATTCTTGTCATTAATATCCAATTTACCTTTTCCTTTTTTTCTATTGCAAAAGAGAGTGGCAGGCCCAACAGCTGACCGGGAAGCAGAGGGTGGAAAAATACGAGTAGAGGGAATGTGGTCCAAAAGAATTGTCTCCTCCCCCAGAAAAATGAAGTCTTCCCCAAGACCTGAGCTAAAAAGTTGTGGGGATTAAAGCAAGAGGTGGGAAAGGGACTAAAAAAATCAAGGAATAATTACAGCTGCAGCTGCTTATCATCCCTTCCTCTGCGGCTTTTCATTTTCCACTGACAGTGATGAGTTTTTTAGCACTCGTTGGTTTGGGAAAGCAGAAAACACTAAAATAGTCACCATAGATTTTTATTTTCTTTGAAAGCATTTTCAGTACAAATAACTTCAGCACGCACATATCTCCAACATTAAATTAAAAGCCGTTTTTTTTTTTCTTTCCTTTGCTGCCAACAATATCCCCCAGTTGTATAGAAACAAGAATGGGAAAATATTGCTTGGTGGACCTCTTGGGCAACCTGAACTTCTAAAAAATATAACACACAATAACTACAACAGATGTTTCTTTCATATGTTCTGTGTTTGATCTCCTAAATAATACTTCACTACCAGGGGCTTGGCAATGGGTCAGGAAATGTGTATAATTTAAGGGGAAAATATGGAAACAAAGGAAAATCCCATGATACCCTGAATGAAACAACTGCTACAAATTCTGATGATCAAAACAAGGCTTAAGTTATGGTGAATAATCTTTGTTTTAAAGGTCTAATTTCCAAAGATACTTACACGTTCAGGCAAAGGCAGGCAGCCGTTTGCAATAAAACCACGCCATTTCAATCTGCAGACAACAGTAGAGAACTCTTAGACAATGAGACACACGTGGAGATCAGAAAGTCGACTCTCCTATCCTATATTAGAGAGACAATTCTTGGAAACCTAGTCTCTTGTTTCTTCAACCCGAATTTCAGAAGCTTATGTAATGTCTTCTTTTTAAAAATATTTATTGTTTTCCTTTTAGGAAAGGAGAAACTATGATGCTGCTTGAAGAATAGCCCTGACTCATTTTTCTCTCATCCCCCTTTCTCAAAATATAACCGCACTCAACATTTTCAATCTGTATTTCATGATCCTTTTTTCCCTCTTTCCTTTTCTTGAACACTCTGTCTTGTCATCACTGTGAAGATGGAAGCCTGCATTCTCCCTCTTGAAAAATGAACCATATTTGTAAAGATTTGAGTGTAAACAATTGTGCAAGCAGTTGAAGAACTATAGCTAAAAAGACCGACTTAAATTTTTCTTCCATTCAAAGAACATGTAGTCCCCAGGTTATGAGCCATATCTGTTCATAAATCTGTCATTAAATTTAATTTGCAGGTAAATCAGCACAGGAACATATGGTTTTAGCTTGCCTTATTTGCGCCAAAGATGATGCAGTCTCATTATTTGGAAATGGAGATGGGCTTCCTATGAGTTAGAATTCACGCAGATAATGAAAAGCGATGTGAAGTGGTCTTCTCCTGTTACCTTCAAAGAAAGAAATTGCTCCTCCCATAGAACAACTCTACTTTACCCTAGCTTTGCTGTTAGTTGGCTCCAACTCTGTGGCCGTGGTTGGTTGGTCTTAGTAGAGGCAAAGTCTTGAAGCTTTTTTACATCAATTATTTAAGAGATGCATGTGACATGAGTAAAAGTGATTGAGAAGAGCAAATTATGACCAATAGAGGTTGGTTCACTTGCTGCAAAGTGAGGGCCAAATTGCATGACATTAAAGGGCAAGTAGGCCTTGTCTATAAGTCAGATGTTCCTAGTCCAGGGACTTTTGTATCATAAGCTAAAAGAAAGTGCTTCATCATCAGTCACCTCTATCTCACTTTTATATATCATCAGTCAGAAAGTTGTAATCATTAAAGTGCATAATCCTTGGGGATCAGATTTCCAGAGGAAAAAAATTATGTGTGTGCTGGTGCTTTGGGTGGACATATAGTGATGCCAAACTTACTGAGCAAAGAAGTACACAGGAACCAGAGGTCCAGCAGGCAAAGCAGTGACATGTATGCCTACAACACATGGAATTTATGGCCATAATTTGAAAGAATGCTAAGATAGTATTCACCCATCCCTGCATTGACCATACACAATTAGAGAACCCATCAGTCCATATCAGAAAGTGAAACAGGTTTATTGTAGACCAATAAGAGAGATTCAAAGTTATTTCATTTTAAAATAAGGCAAAACCTGACCCATACCTAGTCGCCAAAGTGTCAAATCTAAATGTGTACCCTAATTCCATTTAATAATCCCAGAATTGTATCTCCCCCTCGTCCATTGGTTTCATAACTCTCCTCTCTCAATGTCACTGGTATCGACTGACATCTTAACAGGACCTCTCCACAGGAGCTGCACATCCTGTAGGTGTTGCTCCGAGGCACAGTCATCACACTTTTAGACTATGTGACGGAGTAATTCTGTAGCCATATGGCTTTTAGTAACTAAAATGAGATCTCAGGAGTGAAATTCCTCACATTCAAGAGCAGTTTCCTTCTCAAATTTAAGGTATAATAAAATTTGAACTTCAATTGATGAGGGTGAATGCAATTGAAAGCAAATCTTTTTTTTAATTATGGAGAATTGCCCATAAAATGAACTCCCATAGGAATTCTGAAACTCAAAATGGAAATTACTTGTTTTCATAAAATTCATTCATCTATGTACACGTAAGTGAAAAATGGTGCAATTTTCAAAGATGCAATTGCTTGCTAGACTTGTCACCATTGACTATTTTCTCTCTCTCTCGATAGATTAGGTAAGCATGATGGCAGAGATGGTGGGTACTGGAAGATATGTCAAATGTGGATACATCTGACAGGCTACTTCCACTTAATTAATATTTTCCTTTCTAGGGTATTTCTCTACTTAATAGTGAGTAGATATCCTTACACATATTCAATAACCAATCTGAACAAGGAAAATAAAAGGATCTATTCACCTTCAATGTTTGATCTGTACTATAAAAAATATCCTTTAACTTGGTGGATAGAGATTATTACATTTAATGCGTTTTCCCTGAGGTATCAATTATTTTAAATCTAGAATCCATCTATTTTTTCTAGAAAGTGGTGATTTTTAGACAGTAAATACCTTTAAAGAGCTCAAAGGCCTTTAGAAGACTAATGTATAAAGTAGATACAAATTTTTCTTTTTTTTAAATTTTATTTTTCAAACATGTTTCCTCACTCTTCTGGGACCGTGAAGTACCAATTTGCTTGAAATGGGCCATTTTCCACACACACTAGTATCTGTGTCTGTTACACATATGCCCACTTTCTATTGTGCTGGGAAAGACAGATATTATATTAGGTAACACTTTTTTCCCCACAGAGGAATGCCACAATGGCTACCAGAAAAACAGCTGCAGACCAGTAGCTGTGGAATCAAATTTTTCTTTTTCAATGGTTCTGAAAAGATCCTTTTCAAAGTCAAAAGAAGCAGAGTCCACTGCTGGTATACTTGTTGAAAATGTTCTTTGGTCTGGTCAAATCAAATGAATGTTGCTTGGAGTGAACATTTTACAGGATAAATGAATGGTCTAGTAATATCAATAATACAAATTATCAACTATCATTCAGAATCCAGTGATTAATTGCAGAACAGTGTATGGGAACATTTAAAGATTTCATTCAGAAGTCCCATCACAAAATGGCCATTTGGAGACATACTTTTAAATAACTGTCACTCTGCTCTACACCAAAAAACTAACTTCTGAGACACATCATAAAGTTAATTTTACAAGTCTGCCAAGTTGCTGGAATAGATCAATAAAGTAAACTTTAAATAAAAGTTTAGGAGTTATGTGACCCTCTTCTAATTCCATGAGCTGTTTTACAGATGAAATGATCAAAAGTAACTTAACCAACAGATGTTTATTGTCTGTTATGTGTAATTTTTTGCACCAGATAGTTTATTTGAAAATAAAACAAAACTCACAAGTCAGTATATCAGTGAATGAGTCATAAATTACAAGGATATTGCTATTGTAACATTCAAAATACAGATATTTGTGCTTAAAGCAACAAACTTTGGTGCATATTTCTGTTAAATATTGTAAGAATAATATTAACATGGAGTTTTGCCAATAATTCTATCCCTTGTTTCTCTTAGCCTGGATTTCCCAAAAAGCAGAACTTCAGGCAGCAACCAAGGTAAGGTACTGTTCTTTCTAGAGAGGGTGTTTTTAAGAGAAGTGAGAGAGAAAGCGAATGTGACAAAGAAGGAGGTGTGTCCCCGAGATGGTGTAAGATTCAGTTGTCCATCACTCAGTATCTGACATGACTAATTGATCTTATGCATCTATCTTCTGAGAAGCTACATAAAGACATCTTTTTGGTCTATCTAGGGGTGGAAAGGAGAGTGAAAATTATGCATTGGTTCCTGACTCTTACGGACACCAGATAGTCATACACCTCAGGGAGCATTAATTCATAGCATTTCCTGGTTGAGTATGGGCAAGAACTATAAAAAGGAAAAACACAGACATTTATTAGGTTATCTTCTTTGCAGCATGTTTAAACACATATACATACAAATCAATGCATATAAGATAAAACCAAAAAAGGAAACATAGACATAAGCATGTTTTACACAAATAATGAAACACAAAGAGCTCATCATCTTAAGAAAATGCCAAACATCATCAATATTCTGGGAAATCTAAAATCTAAAGACAATGATATAGTATTATAAAATGAACTAGACAAGTTTAGAATGCCTGATAATTCCAACTCTTACTAAATAAAGTTAATCTCAACATTTAAGTGTATGCATTGAAGTTCAGTATAATATATAGACTACTAAGCTTGGAACCCCAAGTAATTACTATATTTCACTAATTGTCTCTAAGAAGTATGGATATATGAAGTGTTGCATTGGATCGAATGAACAATGGGTATAGACAACAGTGTGAATGAATCACATGAAGAATTTTGAGAAGATTATAATGAGTTAGATATAGAAAACTGCAAATATCTGTTCATTCACGTAAACTAAAAAAGTGACATCTCCTTAGTGCTGACGCATAGCAAACCCCTGTGGAATTCTGAGACTAAATGTATACGGAAATAGAAAGTCCAGGCTTTCTTTCCCCAGAAACTTCTCTCTTCAGTCAGCAGCCACCTCTCTCTGATGCTTAGTCTCTCTAGACCATTCACTGTGCCTCACAGCCACTGAGCCTTGACTCTCCTCTTTAGTTCTGTCTCCTGGTTTCCTTGCCTCCACCTGTTTTGTTCCTGGCTCTTTTAACCTGTCCCTCAGTTTCAGTGAGTGAGTCTCTAGGCTCTCTGTCTTTCCCAGCCTCCACCATTTATGACAGAGACCTTAAACACGCTCTTCTGCTGGTCCTGAAGTTTCTCCTGCTATGGTTGCTGGTTCTCAGAGAGAGAGGGATGAAATTGATGGCAGTGTACTTTTGTCTTGTATCCGATCATCCTTCCATGAAAACCAAAGATGCGCTTTGGTTCATACTCTCTTCTACAGTCAGGGCTTCATTCCACCTCCGTCTATCCATTAGTATAACAGAGAACTCTTTCCAAAAGGAAATTATGATACATTACATAAGGAAATATGACTAGAGGAATAATATTAATTGACTACATAATAAGGGAATTCCAGTCTGCTCTTACATAATCTTATTCTCTCGATGGAATGGTTGGAGATGTGTGCCAGGGTTAGAGTCATAGATGAAATGGGTGTGGAGGGGAAGGAGAAAGGATTTTATTGACTTTGATACCGAAGGAAACATTGCAGATGCAGAGCAACAAAAAGTGGGCAGCCCTGGCCACAAGTGGGAAGTGGTTTTAGAGGGCTTTTGTCGCGATCCACCGTCTGGAGTGGTTAAATCCAAGACAGAGTGTCTCATTATTAGGGTGCTCCCTCAGCTGGAAGGAGCTTGATGCTCTTCAGCTTTAC
The DNA here is from genome assembly GCA_004026705.1 of Nesogale talazaci. NCBI lineage: Eukaryota > Metazoa > Chordata > Mammalia > Afrosoricida > Tenrecidae > Nesogale > Nesogale talazaci. The sequence continues at coordinate 79,822 of PVJH01002272.1, forward strand.
GCACTATTTGTGTGTTTTGCTTTGACAGACTCCTAGGAAGTGAGGAGGACTAATCCCTAACTTCTAAGCAGGAAACAGCAAAAATATGGTCAGTGAGCATTAATTCCATCAGCATTACAAGACTAAGAACACAAATGACTAAATCTGGAGTCTCTGTAGCCCACTGACACCCAATTGTACATCACTATGAATGGAAATCAAGTCAGTGGCCAAGCGCTTTTGTTTCTTAGCAAAAGCATCATCATAATAAAGACACAATTTAGTCAAAAAATTTGGAATTATAATAAAAAGATACTGCACTCATCTATTCAATTTTTTAGATGAATACAGTGTTTCTGTTCTCCTGTTGGCACTTTCAAAGTCATGATGAAAGGCAATCTCTTAAAGGAAATCCATTTATATGGTGCTGGAGGATATCCTGCTTGCCTATTTGATGCCGTCTGTCAGGGCAGACCTTCTCCATGCATGTATATTTAAATGGACTGCATCTATGATCCTTTTAAAGACTCTCTCCACACACACACACTGGGACTTCAGTACTGAGCACCTTTTGTGGGGAAAAGGGTAACTTTATGCCAACCCAAATCCAGCTATCTTAGCGATACATTCTACCTCAAGAAGTTAATGTTTTCTTTATACCTCCAAATAGTTTTGGTAATTTCCAAAGTAGGAGTGTAATGGAAATCTTGGTTGTGATTTTTTTTATTGCCCGTTACCATGGTCTGCTCCACTCAAACTTATCCCTTCAAAATCTTCCCACACGGTCAGCTATCAGTCACTCAGTCACTGTTTCACCTTACAGTTTGGGGTACAACAGTCTCTCTTGTCTCATTGTATTCTACCTAGCAGATTTGCATAAACTCCAGACCTCAGTTTGTTTCCAGATGAAATTACACAGGATAGTTGCTGCGTTTCCTTGGAACCCTTTCAGATGGCTTAAAGATACTCAGAGAACAAGTCCTTCCCCAGGAAGGCCAAAGGAAACAACCAGCAATGCCTTCCTAATCTAAAATTCTTCTGTGTCTCAGAGCTTTAAAATAAAGAAAGATGTTAGGCTATATATCTGGGATGAGGAACTGGTGGAGGAAAGAATTGACCTAATGTGTGAAAATTCCCTGATGGTTCTTAAGGATGCAGTTGGTTGGGCTAATTTGGGGATTGTAATAGGTAAAAGATCTTTCTAGAACATAGTTCTTCATTTTCTTTATGAGTGAAATTAGAACATATGGAAATTCAAAAAAAAAATGAAGGGATTGGTAGCTGAAGAAGCAAATACACACATGGCCCAACATTTTCGATTGGACTTCATGTGAGACATATCAGGAATGAAATGATGAAACTAGAGTGAAGAAATATATTAAACTAATGAGGGAAAAAGACAAAGGATTGAATGTGAGAGTATATCATTTCAGAAGTCAGTTAATGGTGGTGCTGTCTCATTCCCCCAGTTTAGCCCAGCACCACATGGATTCAATGCATTTGCTAAATGCATTAAATTCTGCAAAAGTCACTATATTTCTGGAATAAAGTGTTGATTGGCCATCAGTAGAAGCTAGTTGTTTGGCTTCAAGAGCCCTACCACCTATCACACTACCTGTAGAGTTTTTCTGAGGCTGTGATCTTATGGGAACAGATAGCTTCATCTCTACCCCAGGGAGTAACTGATGGATTGGAACCACTAACCTAATGCTTAGCAGCTCAAAGCTTAAGAAAGAGTTCCACTAGAACTCTAGAGAGTCATAATAACAACTGAGTCAGGGTTGCATCCAACCTCTTAACCTGTAGAATCGAGATACTAATTATGTGTCAAGCAATGAGTTAGATATTATGGATAAAAAGATGAAAAATATTTACTCCTTGCCTTCAAGAATCTATCTGCTTAGGGAAAAGACAAGCCAAGTATATTAAAAGTTAGAGTGGGTTTGATAGGTGCTTGGGGTATGCACTAATTTTAAAATTTTAAAGGCAATCCATATCTAACTCCAGGGGGAGATTAAAGAACAAAACAACTCTTTAGGAACCAGGAAGCAGAAGGTGATCCTAGAGGTGGATACTGCATTTCTAAATATTACAATGCACGTCACAAGGCATGACTATTGATTGACAATGAATTTTATGAAGCTGGAAGGTGTTATTCATGTGGATGTATGGGAGAGGATAGTGTCAATTCCCAGCATGGATGGATATCAACTGCAAACAAATGCAGCATTGGCAGCTTTTGTGTCCCTTGTTGAATCATGATGCAGCATTAGCATGACTATGAAATCTCATGCACATTGTCAGGAAGGAAACAAGAGACCAGGATAACTTGAGCTTTTAGGAAAACATCCAAATTCAGCTGTCATACTCTGGCAGATAGCCAGGCAGTTTCCAGACCAGTGCTGAAGTAGGAACCTTTGAGACTACAAGAGACCTTAGAAGGGACAGCAGAATAGAAAGAGGAGGAGGGAACTTTAACCCAGCAAGGAAAAAAGATGAACCTTAAGCAGTGAGTCCTGAATGTAGCAAGACCAGAAGCATTAACTTTTTAGGTACAGAGCAAGGACATTGAGGCAGGTGGGTAAATAAATGACAACTGCCAAAAGTAGGCTCAATTATTCGGAATGGGGGTGTCAGCTTGGAGAAACCATGGCAGTGAGTACAATTTAACATGACTATAAACCACTAATTGTTCTCGTTGAATTAAGAAAGAACAGAGCACAAGGGAGAACTCACTGCCAATGTTTTAATTCCATGTTATACATATCTAAATGTATCTAATTAAAATATGACCTTAGCAGTTTTATTCATTTCAGTCTGATTTTCGGTACCAAATTCACATTTCTTTGGGTGGCAAGTGAATCCTATTATAATGTCAAGTTGACAAATAAAGTTGCTCCCACATTTTCCTAAAAATAAGAGAACAAAGGGAAATCTAGCATGGCCAAAATACTTCTCAAAGACCAAGGTCAAATGATTACCATGCCACAGTGTTTAACATTTCAGTGCATGATAGTGTAACGATGACTAGATATTGGTACCCTATTTAAAAGCATGACCATTTTCCTATGCACAACTAGCACAATGTAAACCTATGTAATTACAAGATAAGATACAAACATAGCACCAATCCAAACATATTGGCATCACTAAAATAGAGACCATTGTAGGGAGATGCTGTCCCCCAAATAGAGGGTGTTGAAATTCTATTAAAATTCTGCTAAGGGAATGCAACTTTGACCTACTCACAAAGAAATACTGATCGAGGTCCATGACCAATTCAGGGATTGCAAAATTCCAGACCTTTCCCCTAATAATTATCCTTCAGCTACAGCAAGTAGATCTGCTGAAGTACATTTGCTGTTACATCATTGTGCATACAATTTGAGCTATGGTACTTGTGTGTTAGTCCGGATAGACTAGAGAAACAAATTCATAAACAATATATGGATATAAGGGAAAGGTTTATAGACAAGAGGAATGGAACCTTGAGAAAGCATTCCAACCCAATCCAGTCTAAGGTCATAAGTCCCATATTAGCCCATATGTCTGATACCAATCTGTAAAGTCTTGTTCCGACTCACAAAATACGTGCAATGACACCAGGACAATCACAGGCTAGTGGATACAGAGTCTTGTGTATCCAGTGGCAGTAGAAGCATCCCAGCACAGCAGGGGTCTTCCCATGGCTCATTGTTTCCAGGGTCAGGGTCTATTAGCAGTATCCACTGGTGGTAGAAGCATCTCAGCTCTGGTGGGGAGCTCCCGTTGGCCTCCCAAGCATCTCAGAATCAGCTGGAGACTCCATGGCTTTTCTGATTCCAGAGGCTTGGTTCCCTCAGGATAAGCCTATATCACTTCTGCCCCCACTCGTCCAGTCTCCAGGAATCAGGATCAATCAGCATGCTGTCTTCTCATCTTGTCAGTAGTTCATCTCCAAGGAACTGAGTCTCTGGTGTCTCGTCTCCAATTGGGAAATACTGTGAACCTTCCCAGAATTCCCAGGAGAAGCCATGCCCACACAGAGGTCTCATTAGCTATCTTCAGAATGACAGCTCAGACTCTACCTCTATACTCCCAGTGCTGAAATTGTCACAGATCAGTGACTGCCATAACCGCTGAAGAATATTGAAAGTGCCATGGGCTTCCAAAAGAGCAATCACATTTGTCTTGGAAGAACTACAGCCAGGACGCACTTTAGAGGCAAAGAAGGAAAAACTTTGCTCAAGTACTTTGGGCATGTTATCAGAAGCCAGTTCTTCGAGAAGGATGACATGCTTGGCAAAGTAGAGGGACAACTAAAAAGAGGAAGGCTTTCAAGGAAATGGACTGAAACCATGGCTCCAACAATGGGCTCCAACATAACAACTATTGTCAGGATGGCACAGGACCCTGGGATACTTCGCTCTGTGGAACATAGAGTCACGATGAGTCAGATCGAACTCGATGGCCCATAACAGCAATGGCAACAATATGAGGAACCATAGTAGTTTATGTTCCTAATAATATCTGACATTTGTAGAACTTGCTGGAAGTTATTTAGTACAAGCGAAACCACTCTGCAGCACAAGTCTGTGAAGCTAGGTAGGACAGGTGCTATTCTTTCAGAAGAATAGAAATTGTGGCTTACGAAGTTGCTTACACAAGGTGAATCAGTTAGTAACTAGTAGAATGAAGATGATTCATGTCCTTTGACTCTAATCTAGTATGCCCTTGACTTATAAGATCTTCTGGAGGTGGTAAGAGGATTACAGTTATATTTATATATAGTATAAAAAATTAACAGATAAACTATTCTGTATATTTTTTATGTTTTGTGACATTAAAATAAAATTTGCAGTTAATTTATTTTCAAAATTGACATAAACTGACATCAATTTTCCATTATAATGACATTTGAATAAGGAAGGTATATTAATAAATAAAAAATTATGTCCAATAGATTTTAATAACAGAAAAATAACTTCTTTTTGAAAAAAAACACCTAAGGAATGTCAGATATTACGTTACAAAGTAAATGCTACAACTAAAAGTCTGTCACTTAGAGACACAAGGTCACCACAGTGGCTTAAGGTTTTTTTCTCAGATTCCTGGTACTTTAGGACTAACAGGCTAGTAAGAGTATTCTTTATTCTAGAATAAACATATATAATTGAAATATATACATATATATATTCTACTTCTTAGATATTATTGGCCATGGTTCATTTCTCCTTTGATCAAACCCCTGATTTCTATCACCTATTGATTTATCTCTGGGTTTGTGTTGGTCTGGGTTGACTAGAGAAACAAATCCAGGGAGATACTCATATGCATATAAGAAAGAACTTTATGTCAAAGAATAGTTGTGTATTGGGAAAAAATCCCAGCCCAGTCCAGATCAAGTCCATAAGTTCAATATTAGCCCCTATGTTTGATACCAGTCTATAAATTCCATCTTCAGACACATGCAATGATGCCGAATGCAGAAGGTCTTGTAGATCCAGTGACAGTGGAAGCATCTCAATGCTTGCTGGGGTCTCCACATGGCTCCTCCAGCTTTAGACCTCCAGTGTAGCTCATCATGTCTTCTAAGCAGGTTTGTCTCTCCAGTAGTGACTGAGTATCTAGTCTCCAGTGAGCTATTTATCTCTGTTTACACCTACTAAATGAGGCATCAAGTTATGATCTGATTGACAGGATAGACTCTACCACTTTGCAGTTTGACTCCAGAGTATGTAACTACCACGAGGTTTCTTCCCTTGTTTTCCCCAGAGCTTATCTTATCTTCTTAATGCTTGCCATCTTTCTCCGTGATTTCAATTTCCACATATATTAACCTTTTAATACTTAAGCTTCTTCATAAGTTGGCATCCTCACCTCCACTGAGATTCTATTTGATGTGCATATTTACTTGGTAACTCAATTTTTAATAACTCTAAGCTTGGACTTCTGTTGAAATCTTTACATCTAACAATAAATTCTCTGACCAATATTACTAATCTTTTGAATTCATTAACTTCCAATATTACAAATATTCAGCATATCAAGTCTCTATTATATGAAACTAATGAATTTCTCACTAACAAGAGCTTCTTGGTCTCACTTTTCTCACCATACAGATTAGATTCCACAAGTCATCAGTATATTCACAGCTTTACAGAAGCTCTTATCTTTCTTGACATATGCTCTTTGATTGCATCCGTTTTAGACAAACATATCTGTGCCTGCATACAATGATTTGAACAGTGCTAGCATAAATATTCTATCCAATTTGTTTCACTTGAAAATGATCTTCACAAATTCAAAATAGTTATTGAACATGGGCTGTCATTCTTTCTTTTTTTGTTAATTGATTTAATTCTATTTATTCTTTTATTAATATTTAAAACATTATATTGAGGCTCTTAACAGCTCTTATAGCAATTCATGCATAAGTTGTATCAAGCAGATTTATACATATATTGTCATCATTCTTTTCTAAATATTTACTTTCATTTGAGCCCTTGGTATCAGCTCCTCTTTTTAACCTCCCTCCCCAAACCCACTCTCATTACCCGTTGATAAATTAAAGATTATTATTGTTTTCATATTTTACACTGAACACTGTCTCCCTTCCCCAATGATTTCTCCTGTTCATCCCCCTGGTAAGGGGGTGGTGATTATGTGTCTATCATTGTTATCAGTTCCTTCTTCCTCCCTTATCTCCCCACCTTCCCCCTATTGTCTTGGTATTGCTGCTCCTGATATTGCTACTGCCATTCCCGCTCCTCGATTCCGTGTGTCTTGGGTGCTTATCTCTTATCTGCACCCGTGTACATGCTCCAGTGTAGTCCGCAGTGAAAGGCAGGACTGGGGTAGTGACAGTGGGGGAGTTGGGTGAGGAAGCCCAAGTATCCAGAGGAATAGTGTGTGTTTCATTGATGCTTTACTACTGCCTGGTTGACCCATCCCGTGCTTGTGACCCTTCTGTGAGGGGATGTACCATTTTCTAAAGGTGGGTTTTGGATTTCTGCTCCAACTTCCCTTTTTGGCAACAATTTGTTTGTTTCTTTGTGGTCTTCTGATGCCTATTACCTGATCTTGTCATCACACAGGCTGTTGTGTTACCTTTGTGTGGGGGTATTGCTCCTCTGCTACATGGTTGCTTGTTTAACTTCAAGCCTTTAATACTCCTGATTTCTTCTGTTAGCTGGGTACTATCCATTTTCTTCACGACATTTTCTTATATACCTATTTTGTCTTCAATGATTGTGCCCAGAGGGTGAGCATCACAGAATGCCAGGTTGTTAGAATAAAACGTTCTTATTAGGAAGGGTATGAACAGAGACCCAAAGCCTGTCCACTACTTTAGTGCATTGCCTTATAAATATATAGGTCAATGACTCTATTTTTATGAATTAATTTATTTACATGTATACACAGACCTATGTTTTTACCTCTTTATATAGCTTTGCTTCCTATATCTTCCCTCTGCTTCCTTTCTCTTCCTCTGGTAGGTATGCCATTCTTAATACACTTGATTACTAAGTCTCCCCTATTTTATTGATAAGGAGATCTAAAAGGTCAGTCTATAACCTTTCTAAAAGTCTTATACAACAACAACAAAAACACAAAAACAAAAAAAAATCCACAATCTTCTTTTTGCGTTTTCATGTTGTGACAAAATTGCTTGATAGAATTAGACTACAATATTGGAATCATCTATTTTTCTTTAACACTCTCCAATAAAAAAAACTACTTTAAAAGAGCTCATCTTCCACATAATTGAATCAGTTATATCTTTTATACATTCTGTTGTCATACTTTGGTGGCTTGTATAGTATAATGATGCTGGAAGCTTTATCACTGATGTTAAAATTACCAGCAGGATCTCCCATGGTAGACTGCTTTTAGCAGAGCTTCCAGAATAAGAAAGACAAGGATGAAAGGTCTAGCAATCTACTTCTGAAAATTAGTCAGTGACATCCCTATGGATCACACACACACGCACACACACACACACACACACACACACACACAAACAACTACTGTCACACAGGGATCAAAATACTGAAACAGTTGAAAATAACATAGACTTTGTTTCTGTCCACATAAAGTTCACTGCTGAGAACCCAGTATTGCCCCAAACTAAGTAACCCAATAAAAATACATGTATTCAGATTGTTATTTGCTTCATGAAAGAAACAGAGTACAGAGATATATGACAGTCTAGCGGTAAATTTCATAATGAAGGTAGGCGTTTCTTGTCATTGAACTAACCCCCAAATTCAAGAGTTTACTTTTAAAAAGTCCAAAGTTCTTTAGGGGAGGCACAGTTGATCTTTTCAAAAAAGTTCAAAAGGGTCAGTTGCCAAACTGTAATGATCAAGGGAGACATGAAATGAAGTTGGAGAGAGAGGCAGGGACTGACCAACATCCTGATGTGAGTATCATTCTTAAGAAAATAAGCAGTAATGGAACCTAGGACTTAAATTAAAAGACATCGGCACCTAGAAAATAGTATATACTTAATTCTGTTATTTAAAGAATATATTGTTAGATGCTATCTGTTGAACTCCAGCTCATAGTGACCCCTTACTTAACAAAAGAATGTATTGTCTCATTCTGTACTAGCTTCATGATTGCTGGTACACTCGAGTGTATTGCTAAGACCACTGTGTTGCTGCAGCCTAGAATGGAGTGTACGCATACTCTAGCAGCACATTTGAAAATGCAACATAATTTAAGTGAATGAGCTCATCATTGGTACTTTTTTCACTCTAAAGAAAGGAATCATTTTGCCAGAAGTAGGAATGGGAAGGATGGGTTCCATTAATCTATAATACCCAGAGATATGTTTTTAAAATGTGAAGCTCTTTTCCATCCATAGAAGAATAGGTTTGGCCGTATTACAAGCCTTATTCCTAGAGATGCAGAATATTCCATCAAGGGCACAGGCAGGGTTTAAAATATTTTGAAACACAGCTAAACCTCATGCTGGGATTCTAACTAATATGTATGAGTGGGCCAACCAACAAAGAGGGACGCTTCCCACTGAAATGATCAGAGTAATTTAACCTGGTTATAACAAAGGACTAGGGTTGCTACTACCCTAAGACAACAGGAAGTCATTCAATTGAAACCCAGAGGCTCCTCTTGGTCCTTTTTTGTCCAGTGAGGCAATTACATAAAACTGAAGTGCACTAGTGATGAAATCCTATGTCACTCACTCGGAAGCCACCCAAGCCAGGTGCTGTACTGAACTAAGAAGACGGGACCATAAATATGGGTGGCCCGGATGGAAGACAATGAAGAAATCAAAGTCAAAATGATTGGTTACACCAGATGAAATGTGTTTGTTTCACTTTTATGTCTAAATTCTGTCTAAGAGATGATGACAGTGCACCACATTGAAGTAAATTCTGTGGCTGAGTGGACTTGCAATTCTACTTCTGGGAAAGAAGATATGGCAGTTTCTGATCATAATGAATGGGTAGAGAGATAATGGTTTGATATGAGTGAATCTGAGTAGATAAGAAAATGGATTCGCCTCCTTAAATTATTTTGATCTCCTCCACCATATCCACTTGTTGTATTTCAGTCACAGTCATTTCATATGAGCTGATGAACTCCCACACATAAAGGCAATGAACATACTTTTGGTAAGCTCCATAAAATAAAGCCTTCCAAGTCTGCTTTAAACTGAAAACATGGAAATGAATAGAAAGTGGGAGTTAGGAAGTAAGGCAGCAGATACATCTCTGCTTCATTCTTCATCTGGTGGATTATTAAGAGACAGACTTGTAATATCACCTTACTGGACACATCCCAAATACCTTTGAGAGTTACTTGCCAAAAGGCTTGTGATGGTCACAACTTGTGTCAACTTGTCTGAGACATGGATCTCTGAATTGGTAATTATGATGTAATTTTTTAGTCAAGTAATAATGTAGGAATGGATTCGATATAATCACTTTCAGGATGACATCTGCTATGGACAGCCAATTGGTGAAAATAGAGTTCCATTGGGTTGTGGCCTACCTCCACTATTTACGCATGTCTGGCAAAGCTCCCCAAATCTTTACTCCTTCCAGATTCTGTAGCTGCCTCATTGTCATCTGACCTCTTGTTCTTGGGATTTGAATCATCGTTTACAGTGTTGCCTGCCAATCTTTGGATTCTGGAACCACTGCTGCCTGTGAGACAGCAATCTGATGTCTCACCTGCTGGTCTTTTATTGGTCATCCTACACAGCTCTGGAGTAAATAGCCTGCATCCTGGCCTACCAATCTTGGGCTCATCAACTCTACAACTATGTGAGTCAGAAAATGTCTCCAGTATTTCTTCTAGCCCATGGACTGGGGATTTACTAGCTTCATGAGCCATTACTATGAGATAAACCCTTTCTATTCCAATTTCTAAGCTTCATTTGTTTTCCTTTCATGAAAACCCAACTTCACACAAGGTTTTTTGGCATGTCTTCCCCATTCATAGTAGAGCTATGTCCAGCATGCTAATGCATCAAGTTACCTGCAGCTCTCATTCTCTCCTGCTTTGTTTGCCTTTTTCTTTCTCCTGCACATATCTGACACCAGACAATAAAGTCTTAGCACTCAAACCCTCCTTCAGTCAGTTTTTAGGGAATAGAAGCTTGTACTTAAGGAGTGCTGATAGCAAAATGGCTGAGGGCTCAACTGCTAACTGAAAGGTCTCCCATTTTTGCTCACCAGCCCCTTATCAGGAGAAAAAGTTAGAGCTATGCTGCAGCCAAGACCACAGCCTATGAAACCCCACGCAGTTGCTATGAGTCAGAGTTCACTTGACCACACACAATAACAAAGCTTTAGGAATATAAGTTATGTGTAATTCAAAACCGCCTCTGATTTTAGATATATTTGTTTCTGAATACTAACACATGACTATAAACTATGCATATGACCAACTCAAATGGTACATTACTTGAATTATGTATCCAGGATCATTCATTAAATTAATATCTGAGTTTTTCTCTGTTCTTTTGACCTCTTCTGAAAAAATAATAAACATAATTTTAATAGAGATGCAATGCCTATATTTCACAGCTTCTAAGTAATGATCTCATCATGGATATTAACAAATTAAGAACAGTATTTCTTAGAATAAAATTGTCATTACATCTTCTTTTGAACTGCATTCATACAAGAGGAAATAAGTATCTCCCCCTGGCATCATGGCTGTTCTCAGACCACTGACAAAACCCACCAGTGTCAAAATGAGGACCAACAAGTTCCTCTGACAGCTATCATACTGCTATGTCTGCATTAAGCAGAATTGGCCCAGGTCTAGAGACATTGATCACAGGGTACAATGAAGATTTAAGAGCCACATCTTGATGACAAATACTGGTTACAGGAGCCACAAGGAATCCACGCCCATGCTGCCTAGTGGCTTCTATAAGTTCCTGGTGCATGTTGTCAGGTCACTGTAAGTGCTGCTGGTGTGCACCGAATCTCACCATCAGAGATCAAAGGTATCAAAGTCCAAGGAACTTGGTGACTAGCAAAATCACCAACCCCAATGCCAGGCTGAGCAGAGAGAAAAATGAGCAGAGATCCCATTTGCAGGTTTTGTTTGAGGCATTAAAATGAGGCACCTTTTATTTCAAAATTATAAACAAAACAAAAACATTTGCTACAAAGTTTATCCATATTTTGCCATTGAGCTATAATATGAAAAACATTCATGTTTACCTTCGTGAGCATTTACGAAAATAGGTACCCAGAGTCACTAATGATGTACAACTCATAGCTCGGATTCTTGAAAAGTTGTCTATCAGGAAAGATAGACACAATATAATAGAAAATGATAAGAATTATAATAAAGGATTGCGCCTAGGGCTAAGAAAGCATAAGGTAAGGGCCCATTAGCATTGCCCAGCAAGGTTGTCAAGATAAAGGTAACATTTGGATTATGTCTTAGAGGATCAGGAGGACGTCTCCAGAGAAAAACAAGAAAAGGCTATTCCCAGTGGAAAAATAGTATTAGCCCAATAAGTTTTTACTGACATTTACTGTATGTCTATGCTGGTGATCTATGCTTTGGGGTAGAGGGAATAATAGGCAGATAAGGTCCAGCATTTTCATTCCATTATGGTGCACACAATGAATAAAGAAGCAAAGGTGAAAAGAAATCAATTATAAATGTTGTGCATATAATTAAAACAAGGAAATATCCTGGGAGACTACTGACCTTTCTGTGGTCGGGCACCTACCCTCTGAGGAAGAGTGGTTTTTGAAAAGCAGCTGGGAAATATCAGAGATGGAAATGAGGGTGAAATGTTCAAGCCTTTATCAGAAAAGAAACCCCATCCAGCTTCCAATTGCCCTTGAGTTGATTTCAATTCATAGCAGCCCTTCTGGAGTTTTCGATAGAACTGCCCCATATGAGTTTCTGTAAATCTAGATGGGGGGAGACTGCATTATATTTCCTCCAGAGAGTGGCTAGTGGGATGAAATTGTCAGCTTCCAGGTTAGCAGTCTAAATTGGAACTCCAAATTCACTACCATCTAATTGATCCTGACGCATTACAACACTGCATAAGCTATTATGGGAATGGGTAGCTTATTCTTTCTTCCATTGAGGAACTGGTGGGCTTGAACTGCTTTTCTTGTGGTTAGCAGCCTCATGCTTTCCAGATTGTGCCACCATGGCTCCTGATGATCACAGCTAACCAAACACAAATGCACTGCAATTCAGAGCACTCTGATTCATAGAGACCTGGGGCAGAGTAGGGCTGCTTTGTTGGGTTTCCAGCCTGCCAATCTGGACAAGAGCAAAAAGCTGCCTTGGTCTCCTATAAATTCTCTGGGGAGTAAACTTCAGAACTTGCACTTGGCAGCCAAACACCCAACGCCCCCACCCCCCCAGGAATCCTTGTTTAAAAACCAGGGCGCCTTAAATGGTCACTATCTTCTCATCATTACATCATCGAGTGCATTTACATGGTGGAGGGAGACTAAAGCTCTAAATTTAATTCTAAATATGAAGGTAATATTTTATGAGTGTGTAAAGGGAAGTGACTCAATATTACTAGATTGGTCACATTATTAACTCTACACTTAAGTGAGAAGGTCTGGGAAACAGACCAGCAAAGAGAAAACAGCACAATACTAGGCCATCCAGGCGAAAGGAGGGGAACACCTGCAGTAGGGAAACTATTCTATTTCTTAAGACATTTTCAGAGTAGAGATATGTTAAAGCTTGGTGAGGAGCTAAGGAGTTTGACAATCACCCCCCAGTGGCTGCTGCCTCCATTAAGCATGATAAGGAATGTACATGCAATAGTAGTTTTTGCTTCTGATGTACTTACTATGGGATGACAAGGCAAAGGGACCCTGTAATCCAAGGCACTATTGTTTTGCAGTATGTACAAGATGCCCAGTAACCAGTGGATAATTAGAAATACAAATCTGAAGCTTAATAGAGGCCTTCAAACCCAGTAATATGAGGAAGGAAAATCATGCAAGAAACATTTGAGATGGCTAGGATTTTTATGAATAAATTTCACATCTAATCACCGCACTGTAAGACTGAACAAACATAAATCAGATAGTCCTGTCATAACGAGCTATGTCGATCTTAGATGAGAATTACCTGAAGACAGTCCTCACCCACCACCTTGCCATCTAAAACTGAAGGAAAACTCCCTTCATGAAATGGAAACTCTTTCTAGTCAGTTGATATTCTTTGGAAGGCAGCAATAATGGAGCAAGCAAGCGAGCTTTCAACTTGAGGATTCTCAACTTGCTTTAAGTCTGTTAGTCTCCGAAGTGGATTTCATGGGTACTTAGAGTCCAAATTCAAAGACATAGTTTGTTCTCTGTATTGTACTTTATATTTTGAAGGTATCTGGGACAGAGCTGAGTGCCATAAAGGAATATTTCAATGGTAAACATGGGGATGGGCATGGATTCGGTTCCTTTACTATAAGGAACTTAATAAATTTATAACATTAATGTATTCTATATAATGTAAAATATATGAAGCACAATGAATGGCTTGTACTTTCTGATCATGGGAAATCAGGAGGGGCATTGTAACTCACATGATTCGTCAGTGTCAACAGCAAAGAAACAAACAAGAACATGTTAGAAAACAATCACTGAGATTGCCGTGCTCAAATCCCAACAATGTCATTTATTAACTGTGAGAACTTGGACGAGAAAGCATGGAGTTGCGCTGCAAACCACTAGTCCAGCCAATGAAACCATCAGCTGCTTGGTGGGAGAAAGATGGGGCTCTCCACTCCTGTGAAGAGCTCCAGTCTTGAAAATCCATGGTGACCATTCTAGCCAGCCAGCAGTGTTGGTATTAGAGTCAGCTCAGTTGATGACAGGGAGTTTGGTTTTGGAGTTGTAATGCCTCAATTTCCCTGAACATGGGGAGATGAGTAGGGTTGTCATAGTCAAAATGAATAAAAATCCATTTTACAAGACATTTTACCAGGTCTATTTTAGTTAAGGATGACATGTGTAACCAAGTATTATCAAGGAGCCCTGGTCGTGGAGTGGTTACATGTCGGGCTGTAGCTTTGATCCTCAGCTTTAGCTTTCAAGCCCCTTAAACTGTTACCATCTTGGAAACGCACAGGGGGTCACTATGTATCCGCCTTGACTTGATGGTCGTGAGTTTGGTTTTTTGTTATTTTGTTGTGGGGTATTTTTGTAGGAGGGTCGCTTCGAAAAACAGATAAGTAGGAGAAAAAAATGTCCCCAAAGACGTCTCAGTCACCCTTTATGTTCAACCGTAGAGTGTATAGCTGGACCCACACTTCACTCATGACCAAAATTTCTGATCCAAGAGCAATAGAAGTAATAAGGAACAAAAGAGACTTGTTTCTCGTCTTTCAAGTCAGATGAGAAACTGAAGGAACCTGTGCGGGGAGGGGGTTGAGAAGCCACAGTTTTCATTACCTGAATTATAATTGAGCAAGCACAACTCAATTCACTGGCTTAAATACCAATCAGCTAAATGACAAATGTAAGCTGTGATTCCTTACTTAAGGGCAAGTCGTAGCTCTAAAACACTTTGGAATGAAATCTAGAATACAGGGATTGTATTTGGCAGATTTGCTCAAATGTCTAAGCTATTCCTCATTTCTAAGGAAAAATCAGATAACTGCAATCATCTAGAAAGGACATTTATTAAATATAAATGTTTCTGCTATATATTGCTTTAAAAGTTAAATGCAAAATTAAAATGCCTACAAGTGCATTTATTTGGGGTTGGATCCAATATTAAGATTGTCTTAAAAGGTTCAAATCTGTGCTTTGACAAATAGCCTATAGTGGCAAATAAAAAATTGAAAAATGAAGATAAAATTGTAACCCTTCTAATCCAACCCCAAAGTTCTCAATCCTGTGTGTACATTAAAATCTTCATAAAATCGGGCTCAGCCCCAGTGGTGTAGTGGTTGTCTCATGGGTGTGGCCCACTGGGTTGGAGGTTCAAATCCAGCAGCAGTTCTCCAGCAAGGATTAGCCTCCTACTCCCACCAGGGGGCAGTGATCTCCCCAAAACAAACAAACAAAAATCTCCTTAAAATTACCACTTTATGTGCCTCATCCCCAGAGCTTCTGATTTCATATGTATGTCTGATTCCCAGCCAGGCAATAGTCATTTCAAAGCTCTACATGTAATTCTAATATGAAACCGTGCTTGAGTTTCTCTGACCTTCAGATAAGATGTATGATCTGTGCATAGATCTTAGATCCATAACGCTGGTTTAGAACCTATTACATCTAGAAGTCACTGCACAGACAGAAGTGAAATTGTGGCAAACACTATTGTAAGTGACACAAAACCATGCCAGGCCCTTATCACTACAGAAATCCCTTATTTAATTCTTTGATGACATATCAGAATACACAGGCAAAGCATCCTCCTTCATTCTTCTGGTTTAATAGTGTCATGAACAAGAGCTCCAACAAAAAGCACCATGCATCAATACAAAATCTTAGCTCAGTAGATTAGCTTATTTATTTACCATGAAATATCTTTTGAAGAACCCACACACATGGGAGACTGATTAGGATACTGTCCCTGTTCTCGTGCAATGAGTTATGCAATTATGCACAGTATGTTTGTATGTGTTTACTCCACAAGTAAAGGGGGGGAGATAATTAATTAATTGAAAGAGTCACAGCCTTAATTAATAGTGAGAGAGAGAGTCACATCCTTAAAATCCCTCCAAATTTCCTATCCCTCTGACCTAAGCACCGGTCTGAATAGTTATAAAAGGAGGAAACATAACATTAAAACTAATTTCAATTCATTTGCGACATGTAAAGTAAAAACAAAATGAAGAAAAAGAAAATTTGACCTATCAGGGTAACTATAACTCTCCTCAAACTATTTACTGTTGAGCTGATTTCCACTCACAGCAGCCCATGTGGGTCAAGTCACTAGAGAGGAGAGTCCCACGGAATTTCCAATGGCTGGTTCCTTCACAAGCAGATCACCCTGCCTCTCCCCTCTCCCCCTCCCCCACTCCTAAGGATAATATTGAGTGAACTTAAACCACCAACCTGTCCATTAGTAGCCAACTAGTTTTTCCTTTATTCCACCCAAGGAACTTAGCTTTCTTGCAAGGCATTACATTTCTCAGGTGTCTACCTAAAGTTGGTTGTTTGTTTTAATACAGCAGAATAATTGATCAGTGTATTCATCAAAATTCCATAAAAATAGTTGGTTCTTCATACTAATTCTAGTGCCTTCTTCATTTCAAAATCATGCACAAAATTAGTAGAGCACTATATAAATATTGCTGGCTTTGTCTTTGAGCTTTCCTATCACCTCCATCCATATAAATATTCTGTGATGCTTTGTGAAGAATAGAAGTTGGTTCTTTATCTTTGTAACAGAACATTGAATTGTCCATATTTCGTACTTGATACCTAAAAACACAAACATTCCACTTCAGACAAATCCTTGTCCATAATATCTTCTATATATTTCCTGCCAAGAGATG
This sequence comes from Nesogale talazaci, assembly GCA_004026705.1. Taxonomy (NCBI): domain Eukaryota; kingdom Metazoa; phylum Chordata; class Mammalia; order Afrosoricida; family Tenrecidae; genus Nesogale; species Nesogale talazaci. Next base: position 96,770 of record PVJH01002272.1, read on the forward strand.
AGATAATGCATTTAACTTCTTTTTCTGTTTTAAATACTTTTATTAGGGACTCATACAACTTCTATCAAAATACATCTATCAATTGAATCAGACATATTTATACATATGTTGCCCTCATTCTTTTCTAGACATTTACTTTCTGTTGAGCTTTTGGTGTCAGCTTTTCCCCCCACTTTATTGGGGTCTCATACAACTCCCATCACAATTCATACATACATCCACTGTATGCAAAGCACATTTGTGTAATTGTTGCCATCATCATTCTCAAAACATTTCCTTCCACTTAAGCCACTGGAATCAGTTCCTAATATTTCCCCTCCTTCCCCGTGCCTCCCTCCCCAATGAATCCTTGATAATTTATAAAGTATTATGATTTTTTAATATCATACACTGTTCAGTGTCTCCCTTCACACAACTTTTATAACAAAATTTGACTTATTGTTCATTAATAGTGCTGTGTACTAATGGCAGGTCAGATAACCCATTAGATGACATGTTAGCCATATTAGAACCCTTTACATGAGGCATTATACTCCTGTAAATTGTCACAGTTTCAGAGAACCTATATAGGACAGTTATGAGTTGAAAAACTTTCTATGGCCTTTGGGTTCCATAGTAGAGCTTATGGCCATCTGCAAGCTGAAATGTCAGCTGTTCAAACCTATCAGTCACGCTGCGTGTGATAGAATGTCAGAATCTTATAGTCTATAAGGATTATGGCCTTGGGAACCCTATGGGGCCATTATATTCTTTCCTACAGGATTGTCGTGTGTCAGAATTGAGCCAATGGCTATGGATCTGTATTTTTGTTTTGAAATCATTTATTTATTTTATAATATCTACTTTTATATAAATATATAAGAATACCTGATCAATAATAACCTAGTTATTCTTTTCTCATCAGAGTTAACAAATTATTCTATTCTGTAATAGCCAATATAGAAATCATTAACTATATATATGACTAAAATGTTGCTAGTATAAGTTAGAATGTAAAATTTTAAGTCTATTTTTACTCTGATGCTAAATAAATACATATGGACATATAGAATTAGACAAATAGATTTTGAATGTTTCAAATTAAAAGTTATAAATGTCATTATTATATAATAATGCATTCAATATGTGGCTTCATTTATCAAGAAATTCATTGCAATTTGCAGTGTTATAATTATTAACTTAACAAATATTAAAATTGACAACCATCAACTTCACATAGTGTCTGAAATCCTTGCATGGTGTGATTTAAAAGAGATGAGATTCTTTTTTGATTTCCAAGTTTTGTTTCCATACTATGACTGATAAAATGAAGATTGAACCTGATATTTGAAAGTATTTCTCAAATAAGTAATTGGGAGGTTTGAGAATAGTTTGCATTTAAAATTGATGCAAAGCTCATATCTACATTTCTAGAACATTTTTCTGTTCTCTTGATTACTATAGACCTTCTAATCCATCAACAAAGTTATTTTGAGGTAATAGGCAGGGTACACATACTGTAAAGAATATCATGAAAGGAATTTTCAGAATTAGTATTACTCTTTTTTGTTTGCTTGTTTTGGGGGGGGGGGGCGGGGCATCACTACCCTCTAATGTTCGTGGGAGCTACCCAGCCTTGCTCCTGGAGAGCCATTGCTACATTTGAACCACCAAGCCCATGGGCTGCAGTCCCACACTCAACCACTACGCCACAGGGGCTCAGCCCTCGTATTGCTCTTATACTACTAATTAAGCTACAATTCAATAGCAATCTTTAGCAAAACTCTAGAGTTGGCCTTAATGATTCAGCTAATAACTAAGTGCAATAGCACTTAGTTCCACCCTCCCAACTGTCGTTATGTAGACGAAACAGGAGGCTGTCTGCTCCCAGGAAGAGTTAGATGTCAGAAACCTTAGGGAGAAGTTCTTCTCTGTCCTTTTCTGTAACTATGTGTTAGGATCAACTTTAGGCCAGTGAGTTTGGCTCTAAGCAAGTATAAAGATGTGAACAAGGGCTGAGCCCCGGTGGCGTAGTGGTTGTGCGCGGGACTGCGGCCCACTGGGACGGAGGTTCAATTCCAGCAGTGGGGCTGGGCCTCCTATTCCCACCACCGGAGAGTAGTGATGCCCCCCCACCCCCCCAAAAAAAGACGTGAACAAAAGAGTACTCCATACTGTATTGAAGTTTATGTTTCAAAACAGCTAAATGTGATATTTGAGACATGGGATATTGAAACAGACCCTCTAACCCACTTAAATGGAAGAGCATGGAGGAAGATGATAAGACTGTAAGCTCTTGGCATCATGTCATCTTTTCCCAATTTAGATCAAAACACTACCCAGTTCTCCAGAGCTAAACGTCAAAGTATGAAACAATTTTAATTTAGCTAGTCTTTGAATTTAAGCATGTAGAAGGGAAAAATTTAATTTGAGTGAAAGAATGAGCAGAGGAATTTAACATATCCTCAATGTCTCATTCTATCAGGTAGCAGACATTTAGGAATTAGAATGCCTTAGTTGTGTGAAGTGATAGTTAGCAATTTCTTTCCTTGAATAGAAGGTAAATACTGGTTGAATTATGCATCTATAAGTAAGCACTAGTGGAACAAAAAGTTTAAGCTTTCAAATTTGCAATATAAAAGGATAAAAGAAAGTTTAATTCAAAGTTGCAAAAATAAATAGAAAAAGGAGATGACTAAATAAAAAACAAAGCGAAATAATTTAAAACTGTATATATGGCCAGTCGAGCCTATCCTTTTGGAAGAGCCAAAATTTACAATTGAAATGCAAAGATTCTTCATGTTAGGACTATATGAAGAATTCCAACTCTACAGGGAAAAAAAAGACATAAATTGTACAAAGAACTCAAAAACATATCTCTCCAGCATATATGTTAAATTATCCAGTAAGCACATCATTAGTAATTATAGAAAAATAAATCAAAAACACAATGAGATTTCACTTCACAAACAAGTTTTTTTTTAAGGAAAATAGACCATGCATGCGATGATGTGAAAAAATAAGATCCCCTGTCCATTGCTAGTGGCAAATTAAAATGTCCTGGTTGTTGTGAAAAAAATGTGTGTGTTCCTCAAAATGTGTGGTGGTGTAATGGTTATGGTTAGGTTGCTAAGTTTGAGGTGAGCAGTTCAAAACCACCAGCTGCTCTGAGGTGGAAAAGTGAAGCCATCTGCTCCTGTTAAGAGTTACAGGTACAGTGTAGGCTGAACCCTGGTGGCGGAGTGCTTGGTGGTTCAAATCCAGCAGCAGCTCTCCAGGAGCAAGGCTGGGCTTCCTACTCCCACCAAGGCAGTGACGCAAAAAAAAAAAAAAAAAAAAGAGTTAAAGTGTCAGAAACCACTGGGTCACTTCTACCCTTCCATTAAAAGGTCTCCATGAGGCAGAATTGATTCGATGGCAATGAGTTTCCATTTTGTTTTTCTCACCTGCTGTCAAGTTCATTTTAGTTCGTCACAACCAAGGATTTCTTTCTCCTGCAGAGGGGCTGGTGAGTTAGAATTATATTTTCATTTATCAGTACAATACTTAACACATGGCACCCTCCAGGTGACTTTAGACTTACCGTGTGGCTTAGCATTCCCACTCCTGAGTAAAAAAAAAAAAAAAATGAAAACCACTAATACGAATTCCATTAAAATTTTTAAAATAGATTTCCTGGAAGACGGCCCTGAAGTAGGGATATCCATCTGCAATTCCCTGTCAGTGGTCTCCAGATCTGTGGATGGAGGGGTCAATTTGGGGGATTAGGACCACTCCCTGGTCTCACAGAGGATCTTTTGGCGATTCTCAACTGATGGCACAGGTGCATTTGCCACAGCATGTGTCCCCCTGGGTTCCCGGTACCTGACAGGTGATGTCATATTAAGTCTAGGGTCCGCCTTTCTTGTCACATGTATACATGTAGTCCCTCCCCTTAAGGATATGTTTACACCCCTAGCTCATTCCCTTCCTGTGATGGTACAACCCTTTCCTGTGACATATGTTCTTACCTATAATTAGGGACCTTGCAGGGCACCAAGGAGTATACAAGGCTTGGGCACAGTAAGAACTTCCTCCCTTACCCCACTCTTTCTAGTCCCCCTCAGTACAAGATGCTCTCTCTCCCTGCTTCCTCATGTAATCCCTCCCCCACACTCTCTGTCCAGGTGGACGACCTGACGGGTGGAGGTGAGCATGTTACCACGATATGTGTCTGACTCTTATCATTTCACTCTTTCTCATGCTCCCCATAACTTTACTGTAATAAATAATAATTGCTGTAAAACTGCGCCTATGGAACTGTGAGTTATGTATTGTAGGTTCACTTTCTCTGATAACTAATAGCAGAAACATACTCCTGAGTACCTATATCGTATTTCTCCTATTCCCAAATAACATGCTCTCATCATTTACATACAATACGGATCGGTAGCTAGCTAGAACGGGGAAGTTACAAGTCAAGTTATGGCACACTGCGCATGCTTGGTTTCCGGCCAGCAATGCTGCAATTGGGTTGGGCCAGGTGAACACAATTCAGCCAACAGAGTCGACCAGGACTGTAAACCGCACTCCTCCGCAGGAGGATTGGACACTACCAAATTGGTAGCTTAGAGAAGCCTTTTTCCCAATGGCTGCCCTGATTTGTTGGACACGAGCATGCGGCCCTGAGCCAACCACATTCCTCCCTCAAGCAGTTTCCCGGCTAGCAGACTGGGGAGAAGAATTTCCTGTGTGCCGATGCGCACCTAAAACTTCCTTAATTTTCATAAAACCTGTTTCAATTGCAAACCAGGTTTTGGTTTAAATTCTTTTTTTTGCACGGAACCAAGGACTGAGGTACTTTTCTAATTTTCAAGATATCTAACAATACCACTTTGGGGACCTAGCTGATCATCTGCTAACTGAGAGATCTATCCACTCCTTTCTATAAATCATAGAAGCCAATGCAGCACCTCAGTTCATCCACGGCAAGATGCAGAAAACAGTCAATACAAACAGCTAGCACAGAAAATCTAGAGAAACAAAAATCAATTAATTATGATGACCCATGCTTACCAATTTACCCAGAAGTAGCCCTTGGTTTGGCAGATAAAGAATTCAAGAAAATGATGTTGAGAGTCACAAATGAAATTATGTGATCAATTCAGAAAATACATGAAAAAAGAGAAATACAAGAATGCTCATAGTAAAGGGAAATCCAGCAGTTGAAGGAAAAGGTAGCAGAATTAAGGAGCAACATGAAAGATCTCAAAAATAGAATGGAAGAAATGCAAAATCAAATCAGTGACCTAAACAGAATTCAGCAAAATTGAAGATCAAACAAAAAAGCAAAATAAACTGAAGAAGGGCTGAGGATGATGCTGAATTCTATGAAACATAACAATATTCAAACTATTAGGTTCTCTGAGCAGGAAGAAAAAAATAAGCCTAGAGTTAAAATAATAAATGAATTCTTGGATTCTTGGTGAAAAAAAAATGTCCCCAATATCACAAAAGAGGAGATGATGACCATTCAGGAAGCAGAGAGAATACTGCTTAGATTAACAACACCCCCCATCCCACCCCCAAAGAAACTACATTAAGACATATAATTTCCCTCTGGGTGTGGTTATTCTATGTGTCGGTCTCTTATTTTTGCTTTGTGAGTACTGTTCTTCTGCTCATACTGGATCATCAAGTAACTTCTGTAGGGCTGGGTTTCTTCTAATGTATTCATTGAGTTTTCCTTTGCTGGGAAGACTCTTCTCCATCTATCTTCATCGATAATTTGGCTGAGTAGAGTATTCTTGGGTTTGCATTATTTTCCTTCAATTTCTGGAATATATTACTTCACTCCTCTTCTTCACAGTGTCCGCTGTTAGGTCTGAGCATATTTTTATTTGAGAAACGTTATATGTGATTGCTTCCTTTTCCCTAGCTGCTCTCATAGTTTTCTCTTTTTCCTCAAAGTTAAATAGTTTAACTAGTATGTGGCTTGGTGGCTTCTTCTTGGGATTCTATCTAGCCGGTGTTCTTTCAGCATCCTGAATGGTTGTCTGGTTTTCATTCATTAAGCTGGGGGATTTTTCCTCCAAGACTTCTCTGAACCTTGTCACAGATGTTGTGTCTTGTTGTGTCTTCCTCCTGTAATCCAATTATTCTGATGATGTCCTCATCATAACATCAGGCATAGATCTTAAGTTTTCTTTAGCATCTCTGATGATCTTATTGGATGTTTGTTCACATTTGTTAAAGTCTGCTTGGCTATCTAATTCACTGGTGCAGTTTTCTACTTCCTCCAGTCAATTTGCAATGTCTGTGAGTCTGCTATTGGTTTTGTTCTGTTGTATTTCCCTTTGTTGTCTGGACTTTATCTCCTCTACCAGTTAATCCTTTTCTTTATTGTTTCCCTCATATCCTGTATGACTGCAAGCAGGATTCTTAAAAATTTCTTTCTTAGGCATATCAATATCTGCTTCTTCTAAGCACATTAGTGGGTTCAGGACATCTTCTGCCTATTCCTTTTGTTTTTCCTTGAGGTTAGTGGAGTTGCTTCCTATTTGTGCTGTTTGAAGGAAAAACATGGGGGAAGAACACCAGCCTGTGTGACCAGAGACATCGAAGGGATCAGCAATCAGGCCTCAAAGAAGTAAAAATTATATCATTATAAATGAGGGAGAATACAGATTGGGGAACCAAAGTCCATCTGCAGGGGAAGCAAAATCCCCTTGCGGAGGGTTTGAGGGGAGGAGATGAGCTATTGGAGTACAATGTAGCAACAATAAAATGTGCAACTTTCCTCTAGTTTTTAAATACCTCCTCCCTCCCACTATCATGATCTGAATTCTACCTTATAAATTTGGTTATATCAGAGTATGTACACTGGTACAGATAGGTACCGGAAATGTGGGGACTCTAGGACAAATGTCCCCATTAGGACCAATGGTGAGAGTGGCAATATGAGAGTGTGGAAGAAGGTGGAGTAGAAAAGGGGAACCTATTACAAGATCTACATATTACCTCCTCCCTGGGCTACCGATGACAGGGAAGTGGGCATAAAGGACATCGAACAGTGTACAATATGACAAAATAATAATAATTCATAAATTATCAAGGGAGAGTGACAAGGGAGTAGAAAAAGGAAGAGCTAATATGAAGGGCTTAAGTAGAAAGAAAATATTTTGAGAAAGATGATGGCAACAAATGTACTTTGCATACAATGAATGCATGTACAGATTGTGTTCAAGAGTTGTATGAGTCCCCAAGAAAATGATTTTTTTAAATGGACTATTACATAACGTCCAACGGCTCAATAAACCAACAACACATAGCCATAATAAACTAATGTACCCCCAACAAAAGACTCCTGAAAGTCATCAACCAAATCCTCCAAGAGATGAAAAGAGTAATCACGAGATCAACAGTAACAGTAGGGGGTTTTAATACAACACTGTCAAAGAAAGATAGATCAACAGTTAAGAAAATCAGTAAAGGGGACTGAGCCCCGGTAGCGTAGTGGTTGTGCATGGGACTGCAGCCCACAAGGATGGAGGTTCAATTCCAGCAGTGGGGCTGGGCCTCCTACTCCCACCACGAGAGAGCAGTGATACCTCCCCCAAAAAAACTAACAAAAAAATTAAAACGAAGAAAATCAGTAAAGGAATGGACGAGCTGAACAAGACAATGAGCCAACTAGAAATCATAATATTTGTAAAACAAAGGAAATGCACAGTCTTCTTTCTCCATTGTACACGGTTCATAGAATAGACTACATGCTTTGTCATAAAGCAAGTTTAAAAAAGATATCATTCAATCCATCTTCCCTAACCATCATACCATTAAGCTGGAAATTAACAATAGAAAGAATAGACCAAAAAAGACAATAACTTGGAGACTCAATAATTCATTTCTCTAAAAGAAATGGGTAGTAATCCAAATAAGAGAGGCAAATAGAATTCCTAGAAACTAAAGAATGATTATGCAACATATGACAACCTATGGAACTCAGCAAAAGTGGATATCAGAAGTCACTTTATTGCAATAAAAGCACACATGAAAAAAAAAAGGGGGAGAGAATCATGGTCACCTCCTTCATCCAGCACCTCCAACAATTAGAACAGAGGCAGCATTATAATCCCTCCAACAGCAAAATAAAAGAAATGATATAAATAAGTACAGAAATATATGAAATGGAAAAGAGAAGAAGGATGGAACAGATTATCAAAAGAAGAAGCTGTTTCTTTGAAAGGATTAACAAAAATCAAGATAGAGCTAGAAAACTTAACAAAGGAAAAGAAGGAGCAGATATAACCATCAAGAATTAGAAATCAAACAGATGAAGTCACAAAAGATCCTAATGAAATAAAAATATTGGTAATATAGTACTAAAAAGACTATGCTGACAAGTTCAATAACTTTCAGGACATACAAAAATGGGTAGACAAACACTCTCTTAGTTTGAAGTTAAGAATTGGGTATGGACATTAAGAATTTGAACTGACTCATACAAAAAAAAAAGAAATTGATAAGTTTGTGAAGAATCTCCCAAATTAAAAAAAAAGACCCTTCAGGCCAGATGGCTTTACAGGAGTATTCTACCAAGCGTTCAGAGAAGAGTTGCCTGTAACCCTACACAAACTCTTCCAGAACATAGAAAACGACAGCAAACTCTTGAACTCATTTTATGAAGCCAGCATATCCCTAATATCAAAACCAGGTGAAAACACCACAAGGGTAGAGAACTAGAGATCCATATCTCTCATGAGCATCGATGCAAAAGTCTTCAATGATACTTGGCCAATACAATCCAACAACATGTCAAAAAAAGAATCCATCATGACCAAATGTGGTTCATGCCAGTGATGCAGAAATGGTTTGAAATTCCAGCCAAAGAAAAAACAACCAATAATTTTAGCAATTAATTAATATTAATAGGAAAAACAATCAGAACCATATGATCATAGCAATTGATGTGGAAAATGCATTTGATAATATGCTACATCAACTCCTACTAAAAACTCTCAAGAAGATAGGATTGGAAGAGAATATTCTCAATACAATAAAGATCATATATGAAAAAACAATAGCCAATATTACACAAACTGGAGGAAAGCTGAAACCATTTTCACTGAATAAGGGAACTCAATAAGGATATCTGTTATCCCACTTCCATTCAACATTGTGCTGGAAGCCCTAGTCAGTACCATAGGACAATGGTAAAAGATCAACAAAGTGCAATTGGTAAAAAAGAAGTGAACATTTCATTTTATGCAGATGATATATTTTTATATATTGAGAGTCCCAAGTTGTCCACAATCAGATTACTGAAATAATAGTGGAATTTGGAAGTGTAGGGGGATACAAAATTAATAGAAAGTAATCTACTGGTTTCATAAATACAAGGGATGGGAATACTGAAAAAGATTTCAAGGAAACAATGCCATTCATGATAGCCATGCAAAAGGTGAAATACATGGTACAAAATCAATAGAAAAAAAAATTCTAAAGACCAGTATGAAGAAAACTACAGAACACTACTACAAAAAACTGGAAGGGATCTACACAAAAGGAGGAACATCCCATTTTCATGGATTGGAAAACTCAATATTGTGAAAATGTCAATACAACTTAAAACACTGTACAGATTTAATGTAATCCCAATCCAAAACCCAACACCATTCAAAGACATGGAAAAAAATGATTTGCAAATTCATCTGGAAAGGGAAGAAGCCCAGGATAGGCAAAGAACCCCCAAAAAATAAGAATAAAGAAGATGATCTTGCTCTACCTGACATCAAAACCTACTCTACCGTGAAAGTTGTTTAAACAACCTGGTTCTGGTATAGTGATAGATACACACACCAGTGGATCAGAACAAAAACCAGAAATAAAGACATGCACATACAAAAAATTGGTTTTATAAAAAGGACCAAGAAACATTAAATGGGAAACAGATGCCCTCTTTAATAAATAGTGTTGGAAAAACTGGATATCCATGTGCAGAAAAATGAAACAAGACCTGTACTTCACTCCATGCACAAAAAAACCTCAAGGTGGATCAAAGACTTAAATGTAAAATCCAAAGCTATCGGGATCATCATTGAGAAAGTTTGGACAAAGATTGGAGCCCACGTGTAGGGAATACACAGGCTATGACAAAAATAGATGAATGAGACCTATTAAAAATAAAATGCTAGGTTCATAGAAAGACACTATTAAAAGAGTAAAAGAAGAGCCCATGTATTCGGAAAGGATATTTAGTGGGACATAACAGAAAAAGGTCTATTCACTAAAATTCTACAGAATTTTAGAAACAAGTTGAAACAAAACAAAGCAAGACAAAAAAAAAACCCCTAATAACTCTCTGAGAAGGTGGGCAAGAGACCTAAGCAGATGATTCACAAAGGAGGACATCTGAGTGACTAACAAACATAGGAGGAAATTCTCCCGGTCATTAGCTATCTGGGAAATGTAAATCAAACAGCCTTGAGACACCACCTAATGCCCATTAATGAAGCTCAATTAAAAAACAAAAACAAAAAACTGAGAAAACTAAAGTTAGAGAAGGTGTTATAAGATAGGAACACATAACCACTGCTGGAGGACTTGTAAAAGTATATAGCCATTGTGGAAGGTGATTTGCCAATCTCTAAAGCAGATGGCAATTGATCTACCATATGACTCAGCAATACCATTAGTGGGCACATACCCAAAAGAAATAAGAAACAGATCATGAGCAGATATTTGCTCTCCAGTGTTAATCACAGCATAGTTCACAATAGCAAGAAGCTGCAAGCAGTGTAAGTTCCCATCAATAGCAGAGTAGATTAACAACAAAAACACCTTCTGGTACATACACGCAATGAAATACTACACATCTCTAAAAAAAAAATAGCTGATATGCCTCAGCTCATGGAGAGAGCTGGAAGACATTATGCTGAGTGACGTTAATAAGACACAAAAGGACAGATACTGTTAGAGTCCACTGTGGTAGGAATAAGCAGCAGAATGGACACAAGCTCAAGCTTGCAGGCCATCCTGTTTTCTGGTTGGGGACCAGACAGTGTGGGAAAGAGCATGGTCCAGTGCCAATGAACCACACACCATCTGCTCCAGTTAAGTATACTGCAGGTGACTTGGTCAGAAGTCACCTTATAACAGCTGGGATCAAATGGACAGGGACAAGAGGGGACATACTGTTGGCTGAGTGGTAGCTAGATGGATCTTAAGTGAGTTCTACCTGAGAGAGAAGCATCCCTGTCAGAGTAAAGAGGCTTACTGATGGGGTTGGTCAGAGTGGAAGTGGGGAGAGGGAAATGATCAAGTTAGGGGGAGGGGGCATAGGTGTGTATTTGTTGAGGGGAGGAGAGGTAGGGTGGAGGAGAGACTGAGGATGCTCTTGGGAACATTGAATAGGTAGGGTCTTTAATAGTGTGCAGCAGGTAGTAGAATTTACCTAGGGCACCTGGGGGTATTCTAGAAAGCCAGGCCCATGTTCCATAGAGCACTGGGACATTGGATTTGGGGCACACAGCATGCTCCAAAGATGCATCAATGAGATCCTGTGTTAGTCTGGGTAGACTAGAAAAACAAACTCACAGAAACTCATATGTATATGTGGCAGTCACGCACTCTAGCCAATTTGACTAAGAGTGCATGGTTGGAGTCTAGTCTGTCAATTTGGAGTTAACCAATGAGACTTCTGTGTGAGCCTGGCTTTCTCTGAGAATTCTAGGAGATTTCATGACATTTCCCCTGGGAGAGGAGTAACCAGAGACTCAATTCCTTGAAGATAAACTACTGACAAGATGCGATAGCAGCATGCTGATTCCTGGAGACTGGGGGAACCGGAGGAGCAGTCACATGGGCTTACCCAGATGGAACCAAACCTCTGGGGTTGGAGAAGGCATGTGGAGACTTCTGCCAATGCTGAGATACTTGGGAGGCCACAGGGAGATCCCTACCAGTGCTGAAATGCTTCTACTGCCAAAGGATACTACTGATGGACCCTGATCCCTGGAAACGAGAAGCCATAGGGAGAGCCCAGCCAGCACTGGGAACTTCTACTGCCACTGGATACAGACGACTCTGCATCCATTGGTCTGTGATTGTCCTGGTGTCATTGCATGTGCTTCATGAGTCAGAAGGAGACTTTATAGACTGGTATCAGACATATGGGCTAATATCAGACTTAGAACCTTGGACTGGGTTGGGATGCTTTCTCAATGTTCCATACCTCTTGTATATAAACCGCTCCCTCATACCCAAATTCGTGTTTATGAATTTGTTTCTCTAGTCTATCTGGACTAACACAGTATGTAAGAGAGAGTTTTATATAAAGGATACATGTCCATTAAGAAAGCATCCCAATCCAGCGCTGTCCAAGTCCGTAAGTCCCACATGGGCCTTTATGTCCAATACTGATCTACAAAGTCCTCCTCAAACTCACAAAATACATGTAATAATGCTGACTGCAAGAGGAAAGTCAAATTAGTGAGCATGTCAGCATCTCAGTGTTGGCAGGGGTCTCCAAGTGGCTGCTCCAGCACCCAGGGCTGCAGCAGGGTAGGTCCATGTGACTTCTCCTCAGAGATGTCTCACAGGAAGTGAACCTTGTCAGCTGAGGCAGAGAAACTGCACCTGTTCTGACCATCAGAGAGGCAGAGAACAGAGAACTAGAGATGCGAGGCCCACCGCTATATTTCTCTCTCTGCTCTTCAATCAATCCCACATGTTTTTATCGGGCAGGTTGACACAATAAACCTTAACTAGCTCAGAACCCATATGAGAACCCTGCTGGATGAACTAGAGGCTACCTCAGACATGCTTGTAACCTGAGAACTTAAGCCAGAGCACAGGCGGTGGGCTGAGGAAGCAGAAGATAGATTTTGGATGTTAGACAAGGGAGAATTTGCTACATCAACTCTCTGTATGCCTTACTAAGAGATGTATTATTCCTGTGATGTTATATTTTGCTTATGCTTATATATAAGATGGTGTATCTGAGAGGTGTGCCACCACTGGGGATCACCCTGCTGTAACAGTGGGTTTTTTTTTCTTTTTTTGGTCTTCTGTTTTTTTGTAAATGATATTCAGGGATATGAAGGCTAAAGGGAAAGAAAACACACCAAAGATTTTTGGGGTGTGGGAGATATAAACAGATGTGGAAAGAAGTTGACATCAAGAAGCCCAGTAAGGAAAAATACGTTTGGAGACTGATTATGGTAGCAATTGCACAATTATGGGTGACATGATTGAACTATGGAATTATATGACATATCCATTATTTCCCAAGTTACAGTAGAATAAAAAAAGAAGCATGGATCCAGTAATGAGTTCTGGGCTTGCATTAAATCCTAGCTCCAGCATAAGAACAATCAGTTCTTACATCAAGGCCCTGCTCAATACTCACCTTCTTAAAATGATCACTGAAGATAAGGGTGCTACATGTGTGGAGAAGAAAGTAGGTGGTGCTGGGCTAGCAACAGTGTCTGGGGTCTTAAAGGCTTGCATTTAAACAAGCATCCATCTAAGCAAGTAGTCCGTTTAGTCCACACAGAAAAACACACCATCCAAAGATGAAAATTATAAAATTTAAATATGGTGAAGAGAGAAATATCAGTATTAAAATTATGAGGACCATACTTTTAGAAGGCTGTGGAGGACAATGGGAGCACAAAACCCATTTTCAGAGTAACTGGTCAGACAGCCACAGGCAGGAGTCTCAAGAAGCCTTATATTCAGGCAGAGACCATTGTAATATTGCTTATGGTGGATCGAACTCAATACTTGGTTAGTTGACCTCCCTATAGACACAACCAGAATTTATACTGGGTTCCAGCATCTCTTAGTTGTTACATGACAGAAATTTCTTCCCTGGCTTTCAGAATGTTGATGAGGGTCTTTTCTTTTGGATGCCTTCCTTATATTTTTATTTTTATATTAATATTATCTTTACCACCTTAGTGAAATTTGCATTTAATTGCTTTCTGGCTAGTCTCCCAGCTGTAAAGCACAGGAGGAGTGGACGTAGTCTGACAACTGATGCAAGTTGTTAAGGGAAATGCAGTGCTGGCTGGGACAATAGGGAGGAAAAAGGGTAAATAGTGAAGGCAGGAGTGGAGAGCGAGCACGAGAACTGATTGTGATTGCACAACTCATTGTAAAGGTGATGTGAGGGTGGGAATGCTCTAAGATAGATGTGGTGGTGATTGTATAATTACCCTTGATATGATTGAATGACTGAAGTGTTTAATTTTTTCATATGTCAATTGTGGCCAATTAATCTGTTGAAAAATAAAGAAAATAGAACAAGGATGCTTTCAGGTCATCTATTATTATTAAATTCTTTAAGTATATAATTATTGATAAAAATAGGTTGATATATAACTAATATATTTTCCTTAGTTTTTTTTAAATCACTTTATTGGGGGCTCATACAACTTGCATCATGATCTATTCATAAATCAATTGTATGCAAGCCACATTTGCATACCTGTTGCCATCAACATTCTCAAAATATCCTCCCTCCACTTGGGCCCCCAGTACCAGCTCCCCTATTTAGCTTCCCTCCACCCTCCCCCATGATCCCCTAATAATTTACAAGTTATTACCTTTTATATCATACACTGTCCATTGTGTCCCTTCACTCACTTCCTCTTTGTCCATACCCCAGAGAGGAGGTTATATGTAGATCCCTGATATCTGTTCCTCCTTTCTATTCCACCATCCCCCCACCATCCCAGTATCACAACTCCCCCCACTAGCCCTGAGGGATCTTCTATCCTAAATTCCCCATGTTTTCAACTCCAATTCACATCCCCTGATCTAGCTGGATTTGTCTGGAAGAATTGGGATCATGATAGTGCCTGGGAGGAAGCATTTGAGAACTAGAAGAAAGCTGCATATTTCATTGTTACTACACTGTACCTTGACTGGCTCATCTCCTCCCTGCAACCCCTCTGTAAGAGGATGTTATTTCACTAATTGATGGGCTTTGGGTCCCCAATCTGCATTCCCCCTCATTTATAATGACATAAATTTTAGTTCTTTGATTTCTGATACCAGATCCCTTTAACACCTAATGGTCGCATGTGCTTCTTCCATGTGGGCTTTCTTGCTTCTGAGCTGGATGACCGCTTGTTTACTTTCAAGCCTTTAAGATGGACACCATCAGCTTTCTTTACCACCTTTGGTTATATACATATTTGTTGCCAGCGATCATATCAGGAAAGTGAGCATACAATGTTATGATTATTAGTTCTTGAAACCTGATCATTGATCCCTTGACACCTCGTGGTCCCACAGATTGGTGTGCTTCATCCATGTGGGCTTTGTTGCTTCTGAGCTGGATGGCTGTTTGGTTACTTTCAAGCCTTTAAGACCCCAGATGCTATATCTAATCAATAATATATTTGTCTGATTTAGTACTCATATGATTATTGATATAGCTCATTGATGTCTTCTTAAAATATTTACCTATTCTCGCTAACTCATGAGAATACAAATGATAAAATATTTGGAAGAGAAAGTCAAACTTTATCTTTTAACTGATATAATGTTTAAACTTTTATAGAGATTCAAAATATAAACTGCTAGAATTCATAAAGGCATAGTTTAAACATAGCAAAGGTTTGTGACGGTCACCAAAAAGGGGGTCAATTTGAGGATTAAGAGTGTAGGTAGGGATGGCGTCTAGCCTATCAATCTGGAGATAGTCAATGACATCTCTGTGTGGGCACGGCCTTCTGAGAATTCTGGGAAACGTGGAGACACTGTCTCTCTAGGTTCACTTCCTTGGAGACAGTCTACTGACAATGCTCGCTGCCTGAAAGATGCGACTGACAAGGCCGGTTCCCTGTGAGACATCCTTAAGGAGAAGCCACATAGACCTACCGTAATGCGACAGGAAACCTGGGCCTAGAGAAGCCACGTGGAGACTCTTGCCAGTGCTGAGATGCTTACAATGCCACTGGGTCCAATTTTTACCCATTGGCTTGTGATCATTTGGTATTTGGCATCATTTGCATGTGTTTTGTAAGTCTGAAGATAGATTACTGTCAGACATATGGCTAACATCAGACTTATGGGCTTAATCTGAACTGGGCTGGGATGTCTTCTTAATGTACAATTACTCTTTATATAAAAAAATCTCTTTTATATACATATGCATGTTTATGAATTTGTTTTACTAGCCTACCTGGACTAACACAATGTTTTAAAGCTATATTTTTTTCTCTATATTAACAGTAACTAGTTTGCAAAGAAAATTCATTTAAAGTAATTTTAAAAATTACAATATACTATAAAATACATTTAAAAGGAACAATAAAGAATTTACAGGAAGAAAACAAAAACTGGAATGAAATAGTTGTGGACAAATGAAGCATGTGATATTTTATTAGATGAGAAAACTTAATATTATAAAATAATTTATTCTTCCAATATTAGCATTAGATAGAATCACATCTATTTTGAATATAAAACTTCTTTCTCCCTTTTTTATTTCTTTTATTTTTTAATCATGTAATTGGGTGCTCATACATCACTTTTCATCATACATAGTTCAATACATAGTTACATATACTGTGTCAAACACCCCCCCCCCACTTGCCTGTCCTCATCAACATTCTCCCAACATCTGCCTTTCCATTTGGGCCCCTAATATGAGCCCCCTTTCCTTCCCTCTCCAATCTTTCCCCCCCCTTCCCCATCCTTATTACTCTGTAGTCATTATTGTTTTGTCATATCTTACACTGCCCAACATCTCCCCTGTCCACTCCTCCCTATGTCCATCCTCCAGATAGGAGACAGTCTGCAGATCCCCATAGCTGGTTCCTCTCTCCACCCCACCCTCGCTCCACTCTTTCTCCCTTTTATATAATTTGTTGGTTGCATAAAGTGAATATGGATGTTTAAAAATTTAAGACTATATAAGAAAATTGTGAAAATCAATAATAGGAATAAGTAGAGGCTAAAATTAGCCTCTAAATTTCCTAAATTGAACACAGAATATTGTTGGAATAGAAATAAAGAAAAAGGTGAGCAGATAGAACAAAGAGACCTCCATATATACAGAACTTTATTATAAGAAAAACAAGGTGTTCTGTTCAAGTGGAAGTTGAGTTCACTAAACAAAAGGTACTGGTTTCTCTAGCATCCCTGAAGTTGTGAGTCAAGGGAATAGTCATTAGCATGAGGCTGTGAATGTATACATACATAGGTGAGTGGAACACACCAGAGGCTACATGTGCAGCCTCGGAAATCTTTATACAAAAATTTTAAGCATCTATAAGTATTCTTTTCCAATGACTAATCAATTCAGAATTATCTTCTTTATCTTCAAAAAATAGGTAAAAGAGAAAACTGCATGTGTGTGATGCATGTTTAGTCTAGTTTTAGTTCTGTCTTAGAGACAGTAGCAAGGACTCCATGCCTTTATTACCAGACACATATAACTCTTTAAAGCTTCCATAGGTATTTTAAATGGCATTTCCAACGAATTTTTCCACATTGGTAGCCTAGGCTCTGTATTCAGAAGTCTGTTCACACTATAGTATACTTTAATTTTTTTTCTATCTCCAAGAGAAGCATCATGGAATAGGATGCTGCCCAAATTATAACACACATATTAACATACTAACTGAAAACCATTTTAAAATTCAAGAGACCTTTTTATATTATTACTTATAAAATTTGTGTAGATATTTGCCCCCACTCTTCATTGAAATGTAATATGAGATACACTTTCAAAGATAGGAATCAGGCCACAGGCTACCCTCAAACACTATTAAGGAAAGCTTACACGCTGCACCTTTCTTCCACTGGTTGCTTCATAGCCCTAAGAGGTCTGCGGAGAAACTTTGGTTCAGCCAACTAAAAATAAGTCAAAATTCTGGGACAGAGTATTCTAATAATGACTCCCACCGAGTTTGCTATAAAACCAGGTTCATGTAATTTGTAAATAATTCTCCCAGTCACATAGTAATCTGAGCCACACAGTCAAAAGATCTGTTTTCAAAATATTATAACCTTTCTCTTTCTCACTCCCTCCTCACAGGAAGCTTCTCCTTCATATGTTATTTTTTTTTTAATCAGACATATGAAAGAACAGAACTCATAATAAGAAAAGAAAGGTGTTCTTCTTTAAAAAAAAAAAAAAGTATCTCAGGCCTAAACTGAAACACAGTGTGGTGTGTCAGAACTACATGTGTGGGGGTGGGGGTGGGAGGTTAGGAGGGGTTTCAGGGACAACCCCATTGTGAGGGTGAGGAGAATGAGATTAGTCAGAAAATTGAGGAGCGATACCAGGGGCTCACAGAGAGAGCAAGTGTTTAGAGAATGATGAGGGAAATAAACATACAAAAGTGTTTGACACAATGGGTGGATGTGTGGACTGTGATGAGTTGTATGAATCCCCAATAAAATGATGTAATTAAAAAAAGTGAACAGAGGTTTAGGATCTAAAAAGCACCTGGCAGGCTCCATCAACTGCTTTTAAATGGAAATACCTCTTCAGAAATCTTTTGAATTAATGCACGAAGACAATGATCTGTAGCTCCTACAATGCCCTGTCATTACTTATCAGTTGGCACACTGAGGAGGTAAGACCTTGTTTTGAGCATGCTTTCTTAACCAAGGGTGTTATCTCAAGAGAGAGAGACTGCTCAGTAGTCTAACTCCAATTTCTCTAGATAAAGGTGTGCTTGAGTAACTTACCACAGACTCCTCTACAGTTATTCAGTAGAAACTGTGTAGGGGCCAATAGGACACTAGAGATGCACAGAAAGATGAGTGAGAGTTCCAGACTGGGGACTCACAAGCCTTGTTAGGTAAAATGATCCCATGTCCTTGGGCTTTGTCCATCGCTTTGTATAGTGTGGCCTATTGTCAGAGTTCAGGTGAGGCGTGGGAGTGAGGAGATATTTGGGTAGAATCTGAATCCACTTCTTTTGGTTTCAGTCTCTCTTATTCATCGGACTACACTAAAAATATGATTTAGCGCTAAAGAATCTCAAATATTTTAAGTTAGGCATTTTTAATGTAAACAGGGCTCTGTGATTGTGAAAATGTAAGGGTCCCTTTATTAAAGAGAAGAGTTCAGCTTTGGATCCACTCAAAAATGCCTTGAAAGAAAAATATGGTGATCTACTCTCCTCCCACCCAAATAAAGTCATGATTAAAACCTCTGTGGAGCAAATTTCTCTTCTGAGGTATAAGAGTAGGTAAAGACTTGGTGCAATTAGTTCACTGGTTATATAAAACCAAGAAAGAAAATTCTGAAATTCCTATTACCAATCAGGAGACATATATAATAAAATGAAGCTTTTTAAAGAAAATATATTATAAAATAAACTATTTTTAAAATGCATGATCTTAAGTAATGCTGAGCAATACATAACAAAAGGAATGAATAGCAAATCATATTGAAAGAACATTATATTCCATGATATAAGATTAAAAATAGAATTGATAATCTCAAAATCAGAAACAGGTACCTGTATTTTCAGTCTTCTAGAGGCAAAGGTTTTCCTACACTGGGATCACATTGTCCAGATTTCTTGATAAAGTGCAGCTCCAACCAGACGAGGCTGGCCAGTCACCATCGAAGGACTAGAGGAAAAAAGGCAGTGATATCCCATTGGTCTTACGCAAGTGGGGAAAGCATTATAAATTGTAATACATAAATTGTGAATATAAGTAAAACAATTAAGGAAAGCAATTTAGATACACACCCCTCTTTTAGCACAGCTCTTTTTATTCTATTTATTTATTTACTTTTCTTTTTTCTCCCATCATTGCCCTGGTGGGGGTAGGAAGCCCAGACTTGCTCCTGCAGAACTGCTGCTGGATTTGAACTGCCAATCCTATGGACCGCAGTCCCGCACACAACTACTGCATCACCGGGACTCAGCTCTTGCACAACTCTTTTTTAAGACTCATCGCTTTGTGGAATATTTAGAGAGATAAGGTAGATAATTTTTAAATTACCAAGAGTACAGAATACTGACTTTCTATTTCTTAGACTTGTGTCCTTAATTTTGGACAGAAAGGGATCTGTGGTGGGCATTTGCTTATGTTAATTTCATGATTGATATGTAGGGATGGAGTCTGCCTGTTAGTCTGGAGAAAGCCATTGAGTAGCCAATGAGGCCTCCATGTGGGCATGGCTTTTTCCTGAGAATTCTGGGAAATCTCATGATATTTCCCTCATGGAAATAAGAAGCTATCTCCCCAGTTGTTGGGAGTTAGGCTCAGAGAAGATAAGTTACGGACAAGACAAGGTGGCAGCATTCAAGGAGTTGAAGGAGCTGGAGGAGAAGCCACATGGTCTTATCCTTACGGAACCAGACCTCTGAAACTGGTGAAGCCACAAGGAGAGCCCTGCCAGCACTGAGTTGCTTCTACCACCACTGGATGCTGTTGATGGACCCTGAACCCTGGAAGTGAGGAGCTAATAGGGGAATTCTGCCAGCGCCAAGGCTCTGCACCCACTGGTCTGTGAGTTCATGCGTCAGAAGGAGACATTATAGACTGATATCGGGTATATGGGCTAATATCGGACTTATGACTATGGACTCGGTTGGGATGCTTTCTTAATGTTCTATTCCTTTTGTATATACCTTACATTCATATATGTGTCTGAGTTTGTTCTTCTAGTCTACCTGGACTAACACAGGATCTGATAGAAAAACTTGATTCTGGGTTTCTTTCCACTTTATTTTATCATTCTATCAGCTGGATTTGGTATTTTTTCATATTTTATGCACCAATTTTTAATTTGATAACTATCAGGTAGATGACATTAGAAAAATAAATGAATTGCAGCTTCCTTAAAGTGAAATTGAAAACTAATTGAATGTAACCTTTTAAAATTGATCCTTCTCTTTTCTTAGTTTCAAAAACTAAAGCTTATTATTTCTATGATGGGCTGTCATATAACCTTTGACCTCAGATTGATATAAATGCATTTCAATAGTAAATAAATATGTTTTCTGTGGTTACTATATGGTTTCTTGGTGAGACACCATGTCCTAAATCAATCTTAATGAAGCAACTCTGGGTTTCCAAGCTGTGGAATTTACGATTCCTTCTTCTCTTCTCATCTCCATACTCTGAGCAACATATTCATCTGCTGCTAAAATCCCATAAGTTCTGAAAAAATATCTTCAACACCCCACCCCACCTCCTTTGTATTCCTTCACTGGACTTTGACATGGTGTCCTAATGAACCCCATGTATAATACCTTACTTTCCCAAGCTTACTCTCATATAATTTCATTGCCTAAGTCAAATACATGTGTATTGCCTTTTTTCCAGGTACATTTTTCATGTATTTATAAAATCAAGTCCAACTTTAAGCATATAAAGCAAGGTAGATTCTTTATTGTGAATGCAACTTACATTGTATTCATTGTCCTATCATCCATTCTGACCATACTCACACTAAACGAGTAACCAATTAATAAAGACTTATCATACACTCATTTCTCTCTTCTATCCAAAAGCAGAGTGATGCTGCAATTTACTATCTGTTGACAAGTTGTTTCTCTTTCACATAAATATGAATCTCATCACTCTGTATTATACTATGAAGGTTATAAATACATAGAGAAAGATTATCAGATTGTCCTAATAGTGGGGTACCTCTTTCTCATAGAATCTGCAAGGTTACCTTATGTTCACATGTGCTATGCAGTGGGGCCAAGTATGTGGGATGTGAAAGCATCTTAAACTGGTTTCAATGCTTGATTTTGATATTCTTTAGAACCAGATTTTGAGCAAGTCATTTGCCTGTTTTATACTGAAGTGTGAATTCACATAAATGGATCTGTTGATCACATTATCTTTATAGGATTTGGGGGTCCTACATTCAAAATGATCGATTTATTACAACCTTTCTGTGGTCCAAGCAAAAAATATCAAATGCCTACATCCAAAGATTTTTGTAAGAACAGGATAGTATATATAAAATATTTTGCATTTATTATGTAAGCCCTCAAAATAGTTGCAACGACCTTGTCAACAAAATATATGCTAAGGAACTACATATAGTTATTGCAGAAATTCAGAGAAGTGAGCTACAAATCAATTTAGGAACAAATAATAACCTCCCAAATCAGTCCCCCCAAAGCAAATATATTTTAGATTGCTTTCTTTTTGATTCTTAAGTGGAAAGAAATTGGCCAGGTGGAACTCCTAATAGCTTCAGCGTTGAAATAATATTAAGCAACTGTTGCTAACTCTGACATTTTTAAGACAGGCATTGTGATGAACATAGGTGGATATTCCTTGATCAATCATCATAGTCACTTCAAAAATACCAATTAGCCCTTGTAAATGTTAATAATATAAGCAGTAAAGAACAGATGGCCGCATGATCAGGAAACAGCTGCTGTTTTCCTGTCAAAGCCAGCAATGTGAACAAGGTTTCTAAAAGAGGACCCAGCAGAAATTGTGGTGATGAAATTTTCTGCTCCAGGTCCATGCCATATATCTACTATCTAAAGCTGCTTACAGGCATTTACAGGCGGTGAGGGCCATAATGGTGTTGATGATCTCCGCTGTGTGGAGGGTGCTGAGATAACAGGCAGGTCACCTTCTGCAGGCCTGCCAGCGAATTTGGGGGATAATCTCTGCAAAGCTTAGGATAAGCTCCCCAGCATCATTCAGTTCTCTGCTTTTAGGATCTTCAGGAGCTTAGAAACCAGGCTGGAGAGAACACTTAATCTAAATGCGCTCCAGTGTTCCACACAAATGGGATCATTGCCACCAATAAAGACAAAAGGAGGATTTTCTTGAGTTTACCTGGAATGGCAGTTTATACTCATACACTGCCTGCCTTGACATTTTGACTTCCATCGCCTTGATCTTCTTTCCCTCTGCCAACAGAAGCATAAACCAAGCATAAACTTAAACTCAGCACCATCACTCAATGCTGGCTCATACTAGGCCACAGGATAGCATAGAACTACCTCTGTGAGTTTCCCAAACCAGAACTCTTTGGCAGAGTAGAGAGCCCCATCTTTCTGCTCAAGGGGTTGAACTGGTGACTCCCAACGGATAGCAGAAAAGCTGAGAGAAAATTGGAGGAATCATTTGGCATTACATTTTACTAAAATGCAAAACAAAACAAGACAAAAAGCAACTCTGCATATGAATGCCTTCTACGACATTTTCTATTATATTCAACTGACATGGATATGACACATTTGAATCACCCATGTAGTTTTACAGATACAGGATCTCAACTGACCACAGACATCTGATCATTATGTATCTGAAATACATGTATATGATTCACCTTTTGTTTAAGCAGGTTTCTGGTATATACAAGAGAGCTTCAAAAAGTCTGCACAAAATCTGCGACCTTGACATTTTATTTTTCCACAAATTCTTTGAAGCCCACTCATATGTATAATCAGAGAAAAGACAAGGCTTACTCTGTCCAACTTCTTGATTAAACAGGGGTTGAGTCCTACAGGAAACTTTCTATTTCTATTTCACTGAGCTTAAAGCAAGCTTCAACCAAATAGACTGATTTCCTGTCACGTGGACAATAAACTTTCTAATGTCAGTCCAGTGGGGTGCAAAGTAAAATCATGATACAAATGTATCCAATTTTTAAAATGGTATCATTAAGGATGCCTGGGGAGAGAGAGCGCTGCTCTGGGGCAGAAGATGTGGACTCCTGGTGTTCTTGGATCCAAGTTTGACTGCAGCCACAAGGTAGGCACTACTAACCCATTAGTGGCCGCTCACGAAAAAGATGAAGCTCTCTGCTCCAATAAATATCTACAAACTCAAACATTATCTATAGTGATACAAGTTGGAGTGGATACAACAGCAGTGAGTAAAAAAGATTCAGCATAAATCTTCTTGTATAGACCTGAAAGGCTTCCAGTCTTTCTCTCCTACTTAGCTCACCAAGGGTCTTCAACTCTGCAATACACACTGGAGTAATTTCAGACATTGATTAACCATATTCCAACTTTATATTCATTTCTTCAAAGCTCACCTCCCAACCACATTTTTCAATTCCCTCTGGATTAGCACCTGGATGCTTACCTGAGTTACACATAATGGAATATAAACCAAGACAATACAGACTGTTTCCATATCTGATCCTGAATATCCTTCATATGTGATTCTCATTTTTCTCTCCTCTTAGGAGTACGACCCAACCCAGCAAGACAGTATTGAATACTGTGGGCAAATATGGCATAGACACTAGATGGAAGGGTCTTAGCCTTGGAATCATTTAATTTTTCTTTTTATTGGCATAGTTTTCTTTCAGTTTGGTGCCTATTTGTAGAGAGTGGTTTGGCTTAGGAGTCTCAATGGAGTGCATGAGTGTTCGGTGAAGTTTCTCTACTCTACCTAGGTCAGGACACTAACTATCTTACAGCATTCTTTGAGAGGTGGGAATTCTGCTCAATGATAATCTGTGCAGAAACTGCTCTGCAAAGAACTAGGAAGGTTCTGTTCATGTGTAGCCTTATGCTGGGGTAAATCCCACAGCAAAGAGCGCACATCCACAGAGACTCTTGAATCCCCAAAAGCCCGATCTTCCCTGGTCCTTACCCAGCAAATTCCAGTCACTTAAGCTGTCCTACGTTATAATATCTGCCACTTCATCTCAGTCAAATCCAGTTCTCCTTGAAAAACCAACTTTTTTGTACCAAAATTACTCACAAGTAATTTTAATGCTATTTCATTTTAATAATTTACATGGTTTCTTTCTTCTAAGTAACTTAAAAAAAATTAATTTATGCAATGTAACACCAGATTTCATATAAGTGTGTGGAAAGTTGTGTTTTATCATTATTTTGCAGCTCTTTTGCTAGCAACTTGCAAGCATCATTGAGAGTGCTTGTAGCTTCAGAATAAACTCATAGTTACTTAAAATATCTGCTGTTTATATAATATGCATGAATTGTAGTATAAATAATGAATTTGATTGAAAATCAAGGCACAGTGGTTGGTTGGAGATGTTTCCTATATAAACAGGGACTCTGGTTTCACTTCCAGGCATGATTTCAACTGGAGGCACGTAGAAAAGAAGATATTTTCAGTATCCCGCAAAGAATCCAGAGGGATCCTGAGGCAAGGTGTTAAAAGGTATTTTTCAAGAACATGTGTGTTAGACAGGATTCTCTAGAGAAAGCAAACTAGGACTCTAGTAATTCTCTTTATATATTTATATAAATAGAAGGCTATACAAGATAAGAAATAAACAGTTAACTAACCTAAAAAGCAGTACAAATGGCTTGGTGCAACTCACTGGTGTAAGACAGCGAGCAGACTGGCCGTCCTTGGAGTCTTGAGGGCCGCCGAGCCGTCCTCTGTAGAGCAATTGAGGCTATCTGGTCACAAGCAGCAAACAGCAAGGTGGATCACCAACAGTCAGCCCGATGAGAGGGTCTGACAGTCCCTAGTGCAAGAGATGTATAGGCCAGGAATGTGGCAAAGCAGGGCTTGAAGGAACCTCAACTCCCAGCTACACAATCCATGATTAGGTGTCCTACGGGTAGTGTTTCTTGGACGTTGAGGCACAGGATGAACAAGGCAGTTGGCTGGTCCCAAGATCTAAGAGCAAGATGGCAAGGGCGGGGCTCACCGAGTCTTTTCTATCACCACCTTCAACTGTTCTTGTGTGTTCATTGGCCATGTTGTTGCAATAGACCTACCCATCTTCTTTGGCCATGTTGGCACAACAAGCTTGCCTATCACAACAGGAAAGTGGGAAAAAATTGTTTTAAGAAAATAAAGTGAGAATCATGCCACCCAAATGGTGGAGTAAGATAAGCCATGTTCCCTTTCCCCAAAAGAACATCAGAAAACAGGTGACTACCGCCAGACTAATCTTTTCAGAATTCTGGCCAACAGTCAGCGAGGTACAGCAACAGAAGGGTCAGTGAAGCCAGAAAAAGGCAGGTCAAGGAAATGAAAAGAAAGAGGCAGAGCTTTTCATTATTATACCATACTGCTCTCCAACCTGAGTTTAGCAGCTTGAAGTAGAATCTGCTTGTCCAGCTTGGAACCCTCCTCCTGGACTCCAAAGAAAGCATTATGTCTGTCCCATGGAAGCTGTGAAGGGGTTCGCTAGAGACTTAAAGCAAAACTCCTGTGTCTGTTCTCTTTATCTTGGAGGTAGCATTACACGGGCCAAGGGGAAAGTAGATCAAGAAAGAGAAGTCTATTTAACTACAGAGTGGACTGAAAGATGTGCAGTTTTCTGGGACAACAGGAAGTAATTGAAACACATGGAGCAAGCTTCAGGCTAAGAGCAAAGAACAAAAAAAGAGTTTCCTTGGGGAGTTGATGAATTTAGAAGCACAGATGTCTATTGTAAGATTTAGAAACCCACATACAGGCTAGGATGCATGAGACACATGCCCAGAGAAGAAAATATTCTAAGTTTTTACCTCAGCCTGATCAACATTCAAACTGCAAGGCCATCCAGGTGATTCTGACAGCAGGTGATTCTCATAGCAAGCATATTAGACAGAGGAGAATTCCTCCTGAGGGTTTCTGAGGTTGTAAATCTACCCGGGAGTAGAAAGTCTCATCTTTCATGCATGGATCAGGTGTGGGTTTTGAGCTGCTAACCTTACACTTAGTAGTCCAATTCATAGACCATTTACACTATCCCTTTGTCAGCTTGAACAAGTATTAAAGGTGCCCCCCAGCACCAAACCAATCTGCAATGATTCCAGCAATAATATTTTTTGGTAATCTATTGTTCTTGTGGTTGCTATGGTTTATTGTTGCTTACTTTATTGAGTAAACACATCATGCTGAATAATTCTGCCTTTGCAAATCACTTTGAAAGTTTTATTAAACCAATGTTATACTACAGCTTTAAATAATAAAAGAAAAAGAAAGAAAACAGAAAAGCTTGAAGGGGGATGGAAAGGCTGATTTTCTGAATTAGCGAAAATACTTTTCCCTAGAGAAAGATTTTAAAGGAAATGTCTTGATTGTGTTCAAAAGTTAAAGGAAATTATGAACTAAGAACTAAAGGAAATCAGGAAAGCATTAGGAACAACATGAAAGCATCATCAAAGAGATAGAAAATATAAAATGGATCAAAATAGAAATTCTAGAGCTGACAAGTACAATAGCTAAAATAAAAATTTCCCTAAAAAATTTGTCAGAGAAAGAAACTGTGAATATTATATAATTGTGTTAGACAGGGTTCTCTAGAGAAACAAAACTGGGCCATTAATAATTTATATATATATTTATGTAGATAGAATGATTTCTAAGATAAGAAGTATACAGTTACTCAATCTAAAAAGCTGTATGAATGGCTTGGTGCAACTCACGTGAGACAGCTAATACACTGGCCGTCCTTTGAGTCTTGAAGGCCAATTCAGACTATCTGGCCACAGGCAGCAAACAGTAAGGCAGGTCACCAACAGTCAGCTAGAGGACAGATCTGACAATCCCTAGCTCAAAAGATGTATATTCCAGTAGTGTGGCGAAGCAGGGATTGAAGGAACCTCAATTTACAGTGACACAGTCCACAGATAAGGTGCCCCATGGATAATGGAGCACAGAACAAGCAAGGCAGGCATTTGCACACTGGTCCGAAGGGCCAAGAGCAAGAGAGAGAAGTACAAGGCTCGCCACATCATTTATATCTCTGCCCTTCACTTAATCTCACATGTGTTCATTGGCCATGTTGACACAACAAACCTTCCTATATTCATTGGCCATGTTGGTACAACAAACCTGTCTATCACAATAGTTCAAATGACACCGTCTAAAGAGAAGGATA
The DNA here is from genome assembly GCA_004026705.1 of Nesogale talazaci. NCBI lineage: Eukaryota > Metazoa > Chordata > Mammalia > Afrosoricida > Tenrecidae > Nesogale > Nesogale talazaci. The sequence continues at coordinate 124,512 of PVJH01002272.1, forward strand.
TAGAGTCACAGTAATTGCTAAGGAGCTCTGTTGCTTCTGTGGATTTGACGTTGGTTTGCAAACCTCAAGACCAGTAGCTCAAAAGCACCACATTTTCTGCATTGGAAAATACTTATTTCTGAGGGTGTTATGAACAGATACACTGCTCCTCTACCTAACACCCCACTTGCACTTACCAGAGACCCATTTACAGTCAAAATTGCAGATGTTCATGAGACAGCACAAGAGAAATACGTTGAAGTTATGAACAGTGATGCAGCCAGAACCAATTTTTCTATAAGCCAGTTAACAAAATTCTGGGTCAAAAGTTGGCAGTCATAGCCTATTCTGTCTGAGATTGTGCTTCACCTTCCATTTCCAACATCATATCTTCGTGAAAAAGGGTTATCAAGTCTAAATATAGTACTAGACTTGTTGTGAAAGATTATCTTCATTGTACTCTTATGAAAACTGCTTGGATAGTTTTGAGAAAGAAGCTTTCTCACCCTTCACACTGAGGTTGGCCTTATGTAGATACTGTTGCAAAATGTAGCTATGCCATTTACTGCTTCACAAAGCATTGCACATGCCACACCATGCTTCGAGACAAAATTTCATTTATTTGTAATTAGAAATAAATATTTCTCAATATATAGATACTTACTGGTTTTGTGGTTAATCACTATGTTTTAATTATATTTAATTTGTAGCAATGAAAATATATCTTACATATATATTTACAATATGACTCATAACAGAAGAAAAATCACAGTGATGAAGTAGCAACAAATAACTTTATGAGTGGGGGTCACCACAACATGAGGAACTGTATTGAAAGATGATGGCTTTAGGATGGTTGAGAGCCATTGATTGATCTAACCTCTTTCTATTAGATGAATCAGCTCCTGCAGCTATGTGACCCAGGAGAAGTCTTAGTCTGATGTCTGACCCATACATTTGGGACTTACCAGACTCCACAACAGCATGAGCAGAAAAGACTCTCACCACATATATCCACATCTATAAGCTTCACTGTTTTGTCTTCTGTAGAGAACCCAACTTAAGACAATTAGTGTGACTTGAATTCAACTTCACTGTAAGAATTTGTCTTTTACACATTTGGGATACAGAAAGAAGGAATAAATGGATATAATTTAAAGACTTAAGGATCCATAAAATAAACTAACATATGGAAGCTCAAGAAGGAAAAGAGAAAAAAAAGAGCGGTTCTGAACTGATAATTGCTGAAGACTTGCAAAATTTGATAAAACCTGAACCTATACATCCAACAAGTTTCATGAACTTCACCTACATAAGCTTTAAGTGATACATTACAATCATATTGTTAAAAAATACAGAAAATTTGAGCATAAAAAGAAAAATGTCCAGTCCTCAATAAATTTAAATTTCAATGTCTCCTCAAAAATCAGGGAGGTCAGAAGGCTGTGAAATCTATCATCATAAAAGAAAATTTAAAAAACTGTCATCTAAGATGTTATACTCATCAAAATTTTCCTTCAATAATCAGAGTAAACTAAAGACATTTTTAAAAATATAAACACCATATCATTCCATAGCTCAATCACATCGAGTAGACTTGCACAATTGTTACCAGAATCAGTTTCCAAACATTCTTTTTCTACATACACTCATTGATATCATGTCCCCCTTGTACATCCCTCTACTGTTGTACCCTTCACCTACTGAAGGAGAAGGGTTGCTCAATTCTGGGTTTATATATCGAAACATTGGGAAAACATATAGCACATCTTCAAGAGGGTGAACTCCAGTAGCATGACACCTCTGAGATACACCCTAATATCAACAAACAAAAATCAAATGAAACAATACACACCAAAAGTGCTGACAATTTTGGAAAACATTTCAGGTCAGCCATGCATCATAGGGGGAATCTACTGACAAAGTTTTAACTGTTCAAGTCAAATACACACCTTTCACCTTCTATACTCATCTCTCCCAAACTCTCTGTTTGGTAATCACTTTCCTCCCATCCCTCAATTGTAGATAGAGACTTCTCTTTAATTATATTCAATTTGTAACAATGAAAATACATCTTAACATATATATTTATTTTCTACGTAGTTCCACAAATGAAACTTGGGCTCACACTGTCAACCTTACAATTACAGGTTCTTACAATTTAGGCTCTGATAGTAGTTCCTCCTTTGACTTCAGAATATATGGTTTACCATCCTTTGGTGATTGATGATGGTGTGTTTCTTCCATGTGGATTTAGCTGACATCTCACCTATATGACTGCTAGTTTGGGAAAAAACCTTTAAGACCACAGACACCATTTTATCTGCAAGCCAGGCACCATGACACCTTAAGATAAACAAATGCAGACTGAGTTTATTATCACAGAATCTGCTCTACAAGAAATGTCCAGGGAAATTCTTCAGGTTGAAATCAAAATACTGTAGATAGTAACACAATATTATAGAGAGAAATAAATATTTTTCATAGGGGTAGTTTCATGAGTAACTATAAAGTCCTGTTTTGTATTTCTGGTTCAAAATTCTAATTGTTATGTCATGACATGGGGCTTTTGTTAGTTTCCACCAATTTTTCTCCAATTCATGATTATCTTATAAATAGCAGAACAAATGTTGCCTTGATCTGTGCCATTTTCATGTTTACAAGCACGTTGTGGCCATTGTGTCAATCCATTTTTTGAAGGCTCTCTTATTAGTGTTGATTCATTTCTTTGTGGAAAATGATATCCTTCATAGCAATTGATCTTTTCCAATGACATGTTCAAAACTCTTACCATCTTCACTTCTAAGGAATATTTCCTCCAAGATAGATTCATTTTTTTGACAGTGAATTTTTTTTTACCAGCATCACCAAGTGCTACCTTTTGGAGATTTTTATTCCATCTTCCTTTTTCATTGTCCATTTTTGCATGCAGATGAGATAGGTGAAATGACAAATAATTTGTTCTTTATAAAGCACATTTTATGTTATTGAACAAAATGTGTGTAAAATGTAATTTGTAATAATAATACCTACCTAAAGGATGCGGTGTAAAGCTGACAGGGCAAGATATTTTTGGGGGGAGGTATTATATTTAAATTAGTATCAATTCAACTTTATTGTTTTAAATTTAGGGTATTAAGTGTCACCCTAAATTTTGATGGATAATGAAATAAATATAATGAAACAAAAATGATGCATAAAATTTTGAGTTTACATAAAGGCAATGAGAAGAGAAGTAAAATGGCTCACTACCAAAATTGATCTCATCCCGCAAAACCTACATGAGAGGAAAATAGGTTTAACACACCGAACATAAGACACACAGAAACCAGATGACAACACTGAAGAAACAAGTCTTCCTTATCAATAACTATTATACAAATGGGAAAATATTAAATGGCTATAAAAAGATATGACGTTCTGGTACATGCTATGACAAAAATGAACCTTGTAAACATGATATTAAGAAAAGTAAACCATACAGAGAAATGTAAATAGAACTGGGACACACTTCTATGAAGAATCTAGAACAGGAAAAAGCATAAAACCAAGGTGATCATCCACAGCTGCAAGGAAGGTGAAATGAACAATTCTATAATAATAGTGATAGTCTACATCGTGTGTCTCACACACATGCAAACACAAGGTTGTGGAGGTGTATGGTAGTGTACTACATTCTATAATTAGTGTCAATGAATTATACATTTAAAAGTGGTCAGAGTAGGAAGCTTTGTGCTTATGTATTTTTCCACAATAACAGACTTTTTAAATGCAAGTGACCATTCTGATTGAAAAGGAGATAAAGTAGAACTTTAATGATGTGATTATGTTGGCATTAAAGAGTGGATGAATGGTGTCATATAAAATTTTTTCCAAATTTTATCACTTACTAATAAAAATGTGCTTGTAAAATAATGGCGCCTTTGGGAGAAAGGACTGATGATCTAGCTGATAGATAACAGCCAGTTCTGTATAAAGCTTCAGTTCATGATGAATCTGTCTTGACTCAATGGAACTGGCTTTCTCTAACTCATATATTAATATAATAAAAATTGTATAATGAAAGCAGTAAATTAGGGATATTAGACTTCAAGAACAAAATCTCACAAACTATCCTGCTGTCAAGTAAAATAATAAGTCATGTTTCTCATCGATTGCCCTCGGTCAATGTCAACCCTAAAGTGTGTTCCTGAAACTATAAAGCTCTGCTAGAGCAAATCGCTTCCCTTTCCTCCCAAGGAACAGCGACGGTTTTGAACCAGTGATCTTGTGGTTGGTAGCCCAACCCTTATCCAAGCCCATCAGCAGAGTTCAGATGGGAAAATAATTAGTATGTCTGTGCTTAGTTGCTGTTGAGTTAATTCTGACTCAAGGCAATTGTAGGCATAGAGAACATAATTGCCTCATAGGATTTTCAAGGCTGTCTCCTTTCAGAAAGACATTACCAGGTCTGACTTCCAGCATGCCTCTCATTGTCATGCAGTCAATTCCACCTCACAGCAACTCCATATGCTGGAAGAGAACTGCTCTTGTGTGGTCCTAGACTGTAATATCCCCTAGGAGAGAAAGCCTCATCTTCCTCCTGCTGAGGATCTGGTGACTTCAAACTGCTAACCTTGTGGCTAGCTTCCCAATGCACAAGCACTATGCCACCAAATAACCAACCTGTAAGCCACTATTCAAAAACTGTATAGTTTGCGCTATGCAAACTTAAATCTATTGCCATACATTTGATTATGACTAATAGCAACCCTAGAAGTCAAACATTACCTGGCCCTGGAGGCTTATAAAGCTGTAGTTTTTATGGAAGCAGACTGCAACATCTATCTCCAACAGAGTGACAGATGGATTTGAAACTCCAGCCTTTTAGTTAGTACGTGAAGACGTAACAAATGTGTCGTCATGGCTCCTTTGCAAAACCTAGAGTGGGTGAGAGAGATTTTAAGCTCTATGAAATGATCATGTATCTGCTAGGAAAACACAAAGTCAGAGAGATTGAGTATGGGATAGTTAAATATATATATATATATATATATATATATATATCGAATAAATCACATAAGCTATGAAATGCTAATGTTAGCCTTAATCATAGTTATATGACTAGTGGACTATCCTATACTCATAATAAGTATGGTTTAATTTACTAAAACATTCCACCAGAACCATTATTCCTATGTTTTATAAATTGAATGTGATATGAAAGCCGAGAAGAAGCAATGACCAGTGCTTACATTGTAGTTGTCTTGAAGATGAGTTTGAGGAAACTCAGTTCAATTGTGGACTTTTGATGTCTCAGCTTTCCAGTCAGTCCAGCCTCTGGTCTAAATGCAAGGACATTGGATACCTACATTTCAAACCTTTTCATTCCTTAGAAGGACGTGTTCAATTTTTGAAATGTACCTTTCCAATTCCCCCATGATCAAATGTTTTTCTTGAAAAAAGAACAGAGGCTTCTGAAACATTGCTATAATATATATATATATATATATATATATATATATGGAAAATAGCTACAAAAGCATAGACTCATGTTTAACCAAAAAGAAAAGGTAAAAGGACATATTCCATCCAAAGGTAAAAACTAAGAAAATAATAGAAAAACCATTTAGCAGGGGCAAAACAGTACAAATAAAAGAGTTATCCCAAACTGATATGACTAAAAAAGCTACAGGTTATGTAAATTGCACAATAAAAGTAATGAATGAAAACAAGCCCTTAGCAGTGGTAATTGGGAAAGGAAGTGTAGATCATTGAAAAACAAAAACAATGAAAGTCCTTCCTTTATTTGTATATGAAAATAGAGAAGGAAAAGATTTAATTTCAATTAAAACACCAAAAAACCTATAGTAGGGAAGAGTACTGTTGAAAATTGAATACATACAAACACAAAAATTAGCATATGAGCAGTCAATTCACAAAGTACTTATTTTTCATTCTTTTACCCATCTATTTAACAAATGTTTGACGGTTTATGTGCCTGAAAACTGGGCAAGTCACTTTTTCTGTGGTTTAGTGTTATGAATTCACTTGGACTCACAGTGACCCCAGGTTCAACAGAAGGAAACAGTGCCCAGGCTCATGCCAACCTCAGACTTCTTATGTCGTAAGGCCCATTGTTATAAACACTGTATCAATCCATCTTGGGAGAATCTCCCTCTTTCTGCAGACCCCCTACCAGGGAGCAATGATGAATACCTTGTGCTTTTTAACACTCTATTAGGGAAGGTATGCGAGATTAAACTAAGCAAATATTAAGATAAATGTTTGGGGTAAATACATCAGAATGCCAAAAAACAAAAATTGAGCAGTTTTGTGATTGAACAAGGAAAGCGTGTTTGCAAAGCATGTGTGTCTGGGTCAGTTAGAGGAAATTCAATAATCCCCAATCCTGAGTTTAAAACCTATTCTACACAAGTCATCATATGAAATACGTAAAGGAATACAATGAGTAGCTGGTGGCATCAAATGTTCCTTGTCACCATTATAATTTTAGCCTCTATGTTGAGTTGGACTACACACAGTAATAGTTAATTAAGATGTAGCTTTTATACACTTATGATTTGGTAACACCTTTTTGTTTGGTTTTGGTTTTTTTGGTTTTGGGGACATCACTGCCCTCTTGTGGTGGGAGTAGGAGGCCCAGCCTTGCTGCTGGATTTGAACCTCCAACCCAGTGGGCTGCAGTCCTGCACACAATCACTACGCCACCATGGCTCAGCCGGTAACATCTTTTATAAACAAGAGTATCACATATTCTACAAAATGAATGTTAAAGAACCATCAATGAGGTTGTATTACTGTTCTATTAGTTTAAAGAAAAAATACTATTAGAAAATCAGAGAATAGTCATTTCAGATTCTAGGAACAAAAATACATGACTGCCAGATAAGAATGTACAATACAAAGTTTACCTGCAGCTATGTGACTTCATTTAAAGGCACAAAGAACATAAATAGCTCACTGGAGGCCAGATACAGTCTCTGCTTTGTCTTCCTGCTGACAAGACATATGTAGTTATGCTAGAACCCTGGAGCTGGAGGAGCCACATGGAGAGCTAGGCTAGCCCTGAGATGCTTACATTACCACTGGATCCACAAGATTTTCCATCTGCTGGCCTATGGTTCTTATCTATTGGTCAGTTTTGCTATTCCCTGGTTATAAAAATGAGCCAGCTCAGAAAGCAGAACACGAAATTCCCATGACTATTAAAAGAATAAGAGCCATCAGCAGAGAGCATTTAAAACATTTGAAATACCCACCTGAAGTGGTAAAGGAAGACAAGACATCAGAAGCTAGAGCCTCCAGACCATGTGGCAGAGCCAAGAAACAGCCCAGAGGATCGGAAGCTGAGCATCAGCCTTCCTAACCCACAGAATAAGTAAATCTGAGTGCCTTTGGGCAGCAGGCTAAGGAACAGAGTGTCCTTTGGACACTTAGAATTACCAGAGGAACCTTGTTACATGGCCCATGCAACAAGGAGGCCAAAGGGACATGTGGCTGAGAGGCTGAGGACCTGAGAGAGATGTGTCTGCTGCACATGACTGAGAGGCCCTGATATAGGCAAAATGATTGTATAATGGATTTGATTTCTGATGCCAAAGCATGGTGACTTGAAAACTGTCCTAATAAACCTTCATGACATAAATGCTATGTTTGAGTTCTATGTGGACTTTGGAATTAGTTATCTACCAGATTTTTCAAACCTAGTTGAGTTGTAGAGTGCTGTGTACATGAGAGTTGGTATTAGAATAAGATTTGGATGGAGAATTGAGGCACCTCTGGACTCTGCTTCATAGGAATTATAATTAGATTTATATGGATTTAAATCTCCTTTTTTTGTAACAGAGGAGATCAACTTGATCTCTTTCATTTTATCAAAATATTTTTCTTCTTTCTGAACTAATCTTACCTATATTCTTTATATTGTTTCTGAGAGATACAAGTTTTAGGTATCATCTAACACAGAGAATAATTTTACTGTAGACTTTTCTCTATGCCATGGTCTTTTCCTGAGCACCTTTAGAATAATGAACGTAGTGATCACCAGAGAAATCTGAAAGCATAGAGAATTCAAAATGATGTTGTCTGGCTTCAATGCCTAGAGGATTCAGAAGCCATAATACCATTCAGGAATTTCAATTCTTGCCATATTATGATTCTTTCATTCTAGAAGTTCTGCCTATATCTGCATAGTTGACTCTGAATATGATAATCTTCAAATCAAGAAAAGAAAATAGAAATTGGTGTTATGATTTTGGACAGTAACCAGAGAACCATGCTCACTTTTACTTACAATCGAATTAGATTGTGCCTCAAGGAATTCTGGTTCCTCATGGATTCAGGAATAAAAGAGAAACAGCATGGTTTGACAGTCAGTAATCCACACCACATTTTCCTATTGATGTCTATTTCTCCTTTCACTAATCTTATATATTATCTTCTTTTCTAATATAATTTTAGCATGATCACATCTTAATACATTTCAACACTTTAATTGTCTTCTAATTTTTAAATTATTACTCCAAACATTAATCTGAATATTATCAGAAGTATAGTACATGTGCATGTACACAGAAGGAAGTTCTGTCTACAAGTTGTAGATTAAAATAAATAACAAATTAAAAGTTTAGTGAAGCTATATATCTTCCAATTCAGTTACAAGTCATCATTAAACATTCCAATCGAGAGATCATTAGATAGATAGATGGATAACTAGATAGATAAATATAGATAGAAGCGCATGTGGAAGTTGTTTTATACTATCGCTAATTTTATAATACATTCTTTACAATTAAAAATATTTTTCATTAAGAGAAAATAGTTATAAATGACAGGAACTTTAGGTTATTTATGCAAAAACACTCTTAAAGTGTAATTATCTAATATATTTAGTATAAGTATTTGTAAAGGAAACCACATACAATACTTTAGTTAATTATTTATAAACTTGCACTAGATTATTTAAATTTTCATTTTTGATCTACTATATGAGTTTGAGAATCTTCTCTCTTCTTAAACACAATCTGCTCTTATGTCTTTGACTTTAATCAGGGATCTACCTGGATTGGGACTAATGGAAGAAGATAAGCAAGAACTGGCACAAATTAGAAGTCCTTTGGGTCAAGATTTGCTATCTAAGATAATACATCACAGAAACATTTCTGTCTTCATCAGATTCTCCTTCATTTGTTCTCTTTTCTTCTGATAGCCCACAATTAGCCAACTGTAAAGCATTTTACATTCAACCCACATATTATTTGTAACAAAAAATTTGATGTGTTCTGTCTTATAGATGAATATATTCAAGTGAATCAGTATTTGTTCTATTCTCCATGAAAGGTATAGTTCTTTAGAAGATGACAAAATGAATCAACAAGAGTAAAAACTTTCTTTCTTATGTCCCAGAAAAATGTCTTAATCATTTGCAACACCCAAGGATTCATAGATATTCCCTAGCAGGAAACTGGGGAGGTTGTACCACAAGTTTCAGGAATTCAAAATGCTAGGGAGATCATTGTCCTGGGGTAGGGCAACTTGTGAACTATGCAGAGTTGAGTGGACACCTGATGCAATTTTTGTCACACTTACACTAGTACTACTTGATTAGCCCTCTAAGGGATGTATTCATGGAAAAAGACATCCTGAAAATGAATTTTAAATCTGAATTGACTTAAAAATGAATGAATTGAACAGAAAATAAAAACATGGAAAACATCTAGATTAAGTTATCTGTCATTATGCAGATTGGTTTCCAAAAATCTGAAAATTTAATTGAATTATTGAAGGCTAAAAGAAAAGTTACATGTCTGCACATCAGAGTTTTTAAATTTAGGTATTTATAGCTACCATATGTGAAAAACAGATTAGGATATTAGGTTTTATTCTGGAGGCCAGGTAAAGCATTTTAAGAAGTTTGTATAGGAAAATGAGAACAGCTGATTTGAATTATAGAGAATTCACTCTAGCAGGAGTGTGGGAATGGGTTGGAGAATTAAGAAATATGGAGAACTAGAGGAAGGAAGCACAATTAAGGGAATTTTGATCCAATTTTGGAAAGAAATAAGGAATTAGAAAATACTGTGACAGTGGAAATGGTAAGATGGAGATGTATTGGGGGGTATTTAATAGACAGTCATCAACTTCTAGCAAAACGTGTGACTAAGTATCACATACCAGAGGGACAAGGCAGAAATCATCACAGGAGAGGCACTGAGAGGAAAATTCAACTCTACCAGATCAGAAAAGGGCAGCACAAAGATAAGTAAACACAGATTCACTAGATTTTGAGAAGCTGTGAAATTTGGGCTTGTCACTGTGGAAGTCAGCTGAGCCCTGACAGTCTTGCTAAGGGTTGGGCTTATTTGTTCAGACCACGGCCTACACTTCAACACAGCCACAGCTTGCCACTGCCTCTGGGCAGGGTTTAAACCCTTCCATCCCCATGGTTAAGCAGGAGATCTGGGATCAGTTTTCTCTTTACTCTTGTTTTCCTCTTTTCTCACTTTGCTCTCATAGTCTCAACAGGCTCAGTTGTTTTTTATTTTTTAATTTTCTCTTCTCTTTCCTCCCTCACACGATTACTGTCCTCCAGGCCACTCTCCTTTATTTAGAGCAATTATACCAGCCTCCACCCCCCCACCAAGGTGGGGGAGCTCTCACACACTGCTGCATAACACATGGACAGGGAAATACCACCTGTCTTTCACCACAGAGAAAACAATGCCTGCACTCCAAGACCCTTTACGTGACTGAGGAAAAGTTCACCCACCACACTTTGGGGTACTACACTTAACTGGTGGAACCTCTTCCTACCTTCCACCATGTTCCATGTGGCTGGGGGAGACCATGCCCATCCTGCATGGTCCTAAGTAGCTGAGGGAACATCCTCCTGCAAAACATAATGCCTCACATGGCCTAAGGCAGATCTACCAACCCTCTCCAGGGCTTTATGCTACTGTGGGAAACTCTGCTCCATCTATGCATCAGTATAGCAGACTAGGGCAATTCTTCCCATCATGCACATGCCCACTTGTCCTTCACTGAAATCTTGTTGTAGCAGGCACCCCCCCTTGCTCACCTAGGCACTCAAGCTGATGTGAGCCACACCACCACTACATCCTGGGTCCACAGCCCAACCAGCACCCCTGAGAGGACCATCTAACATGCCTCCAAATAGTATAATACTACTTAGATATAGGAGGAGCATAACCAGTGGTATTATGTGGTAACAAGATCCAACAGTGCAAATAGTTGCAGGCAGTTTGAAAAAGCATTCTCATGAGTCTCCCAAAGACAGAGTGCAGTGGTCTTTGACAATCTGGAAAATGGCACTAGCCTCCTCTAAAACAACACAACGCAAACAACAATCGACCCCACCAACCTCAAAAGCTACAACAACAAAATAGGAGAAACAAACAGCAATGATGGACTAGTCCTCAAGCTAATTACATTCACGGAAGTATCAGACATTGATCTTTCCCAGAAAGAAATCTTCAGAATGCTGCTTGGAGTCATATAGGATATAAGGGACACAAAACAGAAAAAGGATAAAATGATAGAGGAGATAAAGACCATATGTCAAAGGGAAATTTAAGGGTTGACATACCAAAAACCAGTAGCAAATTCACAGATTTCGCAAACAGACTTGAGGAAGCAGAGAATCACACCAGTGACCTAGAGGATAACTTGGGAGACTTCAACAAATGGGAAACACAGTCAAATAAAATCATGAGAGCCATGTCTGATGCTTTGGAAAGGAACAGTATTAGAATAATTGGACTACCTGAACAAGACACAGTAAGGAACACAACAGTGAACTTACCAAGGGAATTCTTAGTGGAAAACTTCCCCAGCTTAGTGAATGAAAACCAGACAATCATTCAGGAGGTTGAGAAAACTTCAGATAGACTGAAACCCAAGTAATCACAAGGCATATAACAGTTATACTATCCAACTTTGAGGAAAAAGAGAAAATCATGAGAAAAACTAAGGAAAAACAAGAAGACGCCTATAAAGGTGTCCAAATAAGGATATGCTCAGAACTATCAGCAGAAACTGTGAAACGGAGGAGTGAGTGGTGTAATATATTCCAAAAATTGAAGGAAAATAACACAAACCCAAGAATACACTATCCTGCCAAATTATCTATCAAGATAGCTGGAGATGCAAGAGACTTCTCAGATAAGAAAATATTCAAAGAATACATTAATTGGAACCCAGTACTATAAAAGATCCATGCTGACTCAGTATGGGCTGAAGAACAGCACACACTGAGCACAAATAAGAGACCATCACAGAGAACAGTGCCACCCAGAGGGTTAGAAAGAAAAAAAAAATTCTCCAAGATAGTAATGTCTTAAAGGTGGAAAGAAGGCAAAAATGAGCCACATACAAATATACATGCTCAACACACTGATACAAAAGGGAGATAAGGAAACACCCAACACAAAAGATACAAAATGATATCACAGAGATCACAGATGGATGTAATAACCCTGAATAGCAATGGAATGAACTAAGGCATTAAAAGGCAGAGGGTAGCTGACTGGCTTAAAAAACATAGACCATCACTTTGCTGCCTACAGGAGACACATCTCAAAATTACAGACAAAAGTAGTATGAGAATCAAAGGCTGTAGGTAAAAAAAAAACTAACCAAATGGCAATGAAAAATAAAAGCAGGAGTTGCAATCCTAATCTCAGACAAAATTGATCTCAAGGTACAAGCCATAGCAAGAGATAAGGTAGGGCACTATATAATGCTCAAGGGAACAGAAGACCAAGAACCAGTGAGCATAATGACTACATTCATGCCCAATGAGAGACTCATTAAATTCATCAATCAAACTCTACAAGAGATGAGTAAGGATATTAGAGGGTCAACAAGTATAGTAGATGACTTTAATCCATCACTCTCTCAGAAAGATAGATCACAGGGAAAGAAGAAAATGAGGCTACAGAACTAACCACTATGATTAGATGACTTAACCTGATAGATATGTTCAGAACTCTCCACCTTCCCAAATGCAAGAAAATTGACTTACTTTTCAAGTTCATATGGCACATACCCAAAGATAAACCACATGCTGGGACACAAGTCAAACCTGAGTAAATTCAAGCACAGGTAGATCATACAGACTTCTCTCTCTGACCACTAGGCCGTAAGGCTGAGATCCAACAAAAATGTGATTTAGAAATTATAAATGGAGGATGAATAATCCTCTATTTCAAAAGGTGTGAGTACATGTCCAGATGAGAGATGAAATTGGGAAGTTTCTAGAAATGAATGAGAATGATTATGTGTTGTACCAAAATCTTTGGGACTCAGCAAAGGCATTTAATTATGAGAAGTTTAAAAGTAATGCATGCACACATGAAAAAGGAAGAAAAACTTATGATTGATATGCTGACGCTAAACTTACAGCAATTAGAACAGGACAATCCTACTAATCACAAAAGAAAGGAAATAATAAAAATCAGGGCTGAGATTCATGAGAGGGAAACCAAGAAAACCAATGGAAATATTACTAGAGCTATAAGTTTTTTTTTTCAAAGGAGTTATAGGATTGACAGAATCCTGGCAAACCTAACCAAAGAAATGAAGAAACAAATTTCAATAGCAAGGATGAGAGATTGAACTGCGGACATTGCAATGGACCCTAATGAAATAAAAAACTTAATTACACAGTACTCCGAAGGGTTGTACTCCAATGAATACAGCAACTTGAAAGACATGGACAAATACTCTAGACTATCCCAGGTGGACATCAAGAATCTCAACAGACTCAAAGCAAAAGAAGACATAAGCAAGTTTATAAGGGGATTAGCAACCACAACAAAAAGCCCAGAGCAGGTGGCTTCACAGAATTCTACCAAACACTCAGGGTAGAACTGACATGAATCCTATACAAACTTTTCCAGAAAAATAGAAAAAATGGCAAATCAAAACTCTTTCTATGAAGTTAGAATAACTCTGATTCCTAAAGTGGGCAAGGATTCCATAAGAATCAGGAACGATAGTCTGATATCCCTAATGAACATAGATTAAAAAAAAATCCATAACAAAATATTAACCAATAGAATTCAAATGTTTATCAAACAAATAATTCACCAAGAGCAAGTGGGATTCATGCCAGGGTTACAGGGATGGTTCAACATAAGAAAGAACATTAGTAGTATTTGCCAAAATAACATGAGGAATTATAAGAACCACATGATAATATCCATTGATGCAGAAAAAGCATTTGACAACATCCAACATCCATTTGTGTTTAAGATAATCAGGAAGATAGGAATGGAAGGAAAATTCCTCAATATAATACAAGATATATATCAAAAACCAAAAGCCAACATAGAAGTCAATGGAGAAAAGACAGAAACAATCCCACTGAAAAAAGTGGACTAGTCAAGGATGACCCTTGTCTTTATTCTTATTAGCAGCCTACTGGAGGTCCTAGCTAACAACATAAGACAGAGAGAAAACATGATAGGCATTTGCCTGACGAAGGAAGAGGTGAAACTCTCGTTATTCACAGATGATATTTTATATAAGGAAAATCCCAGATGCTTCAGAAGGGGAGTACTGGAAACAATAGAGTAATATGACAGAGTGGCAGGAGATAAGATAGACAAACAGAGGTCTATAAGATTGCTACCCACATCAGACAAGACCACAGAAGAGGAAGTCAAAAAAGTAGTACCCATCACAATAGCCAAGAAAAAATAGAAATATCAGAGGATATACCTGACTATAAATACAAAAGATTTATATGAGGAAAACTACAAAAAAACCACTATAAGAAACCAACCTCAACACATAGAAGAATATCCCATGCTCATGGACCGGAAGACTCAATACAGTAAAAATATCAGTTCTGACTTAAACACTATATAAGTTTAATCCTATCCCATCAAAAATGCTACCATCTTTCTTCAAAGAATTGGAAACATTGATTACCAAGATTATATGGACAGGAAAAAAGCCCAGAATTAGCAGAAAACTCTTCAAGAAGAAGGACAGAGTGGAAGGGCTTGCTTTACCTGATTTTAGCACATATTGTACAACCACAATGGTTGTGTTAGTCCGGGTAGACTAGAGGAAACAAATTTCAAAGATACGCATATGGATATATGGAAAGGGTTTATATACAAAAGGAATATGACACTAAGAAGGCATCCCAATCCAGTCCAGTACAAAGTCATAAATCCGATATTAACCCATATGCCCGAAATCAGTCTACAAAGTCTCTCTCCGACTCATGAAGTCACAGATCAATGGGTGTAGAATTCTGTCACTGGCAGGCGTCTCCCCATGGCTCCTCACTTCCAGGGCTCAGGGTCCATCAGCAGCATGCTGCTCCAGTTTCAGAGGTCTGGGTCCATCAGGGCAAAGCCGTGTGGTCTCTCTGCTGGCTCCTCTGGCTCCTCGGATGCTGCCATCTTGTCTTTTCCGTGATTAATTGCCTCGGAGACTAACTCCCAACAACTGGGGAAGATAGCTTCTCATCTTCACGACGGAAATATAGCGAGATTTCCCAGAAGCCTCAGGAGAAAGCCATGCCCACATAGAGGCCTCATTGGCTACTCAATGGCTATCTCCAGATTAACAGGCTAAAATCCACCCCTATATTTCAATCATAAAATTAACATAAGCACATGACTGCCACAATGGTCAAAACTACAGGTTATTGGTATAATGACAGATACTCAGACCAATGGAAAAGAGATGAAAACCCAGACAAAATCATCAGCATATAGACAATTGATCTTTGATAAGTGCCTGCAAAATATCAAATGGGAAGCAGATGACCTCTTCAACAAGTGGTGCTGGAAAAAATGGGTATCTACCTGCAGAAAAATGAAACAAGACCCATTGCTGTTGACACCTATTCTGTAGAGCGAGACAACGTTCTTATGTACCAAGCTTTGGAAACTTAAGAAAAAAATAGTTATTTAGATACATTTTTTAAAATATCACATTGAGGGGGACTGTGGAGTAGAGACCAAAAGTCCATCTGTAAACAATCCCCTTACAGAAGAATCATAAAGAAGAGATGAGCCAATTCGGGTGCAGCATAGTAACAAAGAAAAATACAACCTTCCTCTAGTTCTTTAATGCTTCTCAAAAGCCCATATCTACCTTACAAATATACCTAGACCAGAGCATGTACACCATTACAGATAAGAGCCTACAACACAAGAATCCAGAACAGATAACCCCCTCAGGACCAGGAATGAGAGTAGGGATACCAGGAGGGGAAGGGGAAGGTGGGAGGAGAAAGGGGAACTGATGACAATGATCTACATATTACCCCCTTCCCAGGGGATCAGCAACAGAAAAATGGGTGCAGAGAGTCTTCAGTCAGTGTAAGACATGACACAAAATAAAAATTGATAAATTTTCAAGGATTCATGAGGGAGAAAGGAGATAAAGGTCAGGAGCTGATACCAAGGGCTCAAGTGCAAAGAAAATATTTGGAGAACGATGATGGCAACATATGTACAAATGTGCCCGACACAATGGATGCATGTATGGATTGTTAAAAGAGCTCTACTAGCCTCCAATTAAGTGATAAAAATAATAACAATAATAAATAAAAGATATTGGTCTCCATGCAGATCAGTTCATTTATCCTTAACAGAACAGTCATTAGTACATCTGGGTTCTGCTGCTAAAGCTGTCTAAGCTGCTTTTAAAAAAATCAACATGCTATTCTTGTACTTCTTGAGGTACTAGAGTCTCATTCATTTGCTTTATTCTGCTTTACCTTATGTTACTTCTACTATTTAAAAGACAAAGAAGTCCTGTTGGAAATGTCTGTTAAGTGTAAGCATGGTAACAAAAATCTGCCACAGGAGCAAGATGAGGTGTTTGCTTGTATGAAGATTTAAAGCCTCAGAAGCCCTATATACAGTCGCTATGTGTTGGATTTCGCTCCGTGGTGATAGGTTTGGTTTGTATTTGGGTTCCTAAAAGATAAACAGCCCTGACAATGAAGTACATAAGAATGAGATTGCTAACCAAAACATCAGTCGTTTGAATACACCCAGTGACTCCACAGGAAACAACTGATCTGGTCCGGGGAGTTTCCTTCAATATGATAAACTACCCACCCAATACATTTATCTTTTTACATACTTATGTTACATCCATTGAACATTTGTCAAAGCTAAATGCCAAAATAAAGTATTTTCAAGCTAAAAAATATCCTTAAAACTATATTATTCCCTCCAGATTCCTCAGCCTTCAAACCTGAACATGGGTCTGAAAGGCTTAAAGAAAAAAGGAAGAAAAAGTAAAACTGAAATAGTCTTGGAGTCTTATGGCAAAAAAGCTCACTTTAAACAATAACAAAAGCAAAGAAACAAATAAAAAAACTGTATTTATTGACTCATTGTATCCATCTTTTCCTAAAATGAATCTATTTAATAACAGCTTAGGTGGAAAATTAAATGGGTAAAATTCAAGTTCTTTTAAAAAATAGTTTTATTGGCATATACTTCACATATCATAAAATTTAATCATTCAATCATATTAAGATTTGGACAATCACAGCAGCCGGAGGCATCAAAGGGTTCAGGTATCAGCCATCAAAGAACTAAAAATTATATCATTATAAATCATGGGAGTAAAGATTGGGAGCCCAAAGTCCTTCTGTAGGTGAAGCGACATCCCCTTACGGAAGAGTTGCAGGGAGAAAAGCCAATCAGAATACAGTGTAGTAATGATGAGATATGCCAGCTTTCCTCTAGTTTTTAAATGCTCCTTCCACTCCCCCACCCCACCCCCGCCTCCAATCACTATCATGATCCCAATTCTACCTTACAAATCTGGCTAGACCAGAGGATGTACACTGGTACAGATAGGAACCAGAAACACAGGGAATCCAGGACTGATGATACCTTTAGGACCAGTGGGGAGAGTGGCGATACTACAAGGGTACAGGGAAGGTGGAGTAGAAAGGGGAAACCGATTACTAGGATCTACATATAGTCTCCTCCCTGGGGTATGGACAACAGGGAAGGGTGAAGAGAGACATCAGACAGTGTAAGATATGACAAAATAATAATAATTTATAAATTATCAAGGATTCATAGGGGTAGGGGGAGAGAGGAGGGAGGGGAATGTGAGAAGCTGATACCAGGGGCTTAAGTGGAAAGGAGTCTTGAGAATGATGGTGGTGTTAAGTGTACAAATGTGTTTTGCATACAATGGATTCATGTATGTATTGTGATGAGATTTACATGATCCCCCAATAAAATTATTTTAAAGAACCCCACTCATCACTACAATCAAATCATTATTTTCTCAGACTCATTCTTTTCTGCTCCCCATCTTTCCCAGCCATACCCCCATCCTGTTATTATTTCTATAGATATATCTAACAACACATAAAAAGACAAACAGAAAATCATAATTAAAAGAATCAGAAATATTAAAGAAAAGCTTTATATTAATATAAATAATGTAAATATTAATGAAAAAACGTTCTGATGGATCAAAAGGGAAATAAAATGATAAGGTGATACATTTTAGTCTAACTACTTTTGCCATAATGGGCTTTCTCCTGTCTCATGGCAAGGCTATTCACATATCTCAACTATGGTCAAGGGGGAATAACTGGAGACTTAATCCACATGGGGATCCTCTAATTGGATATTGGGTTTCCCGTGTTATCTAGAGCCTTCTGCAAGTCAGGTGTTAACAATTTAAGCTCTGATAAAATTCCCTGCCTCAGAATAAGATTTTATTATTTACAATCCTTGTGTCACAAAGGCTAGTGTGCTTCTTCCATGTGGATTTAATTGATGTTTCAATTAAATCTTATCTGGCTGCTTACTTTAAGACAAGTTTTGAGACCCTAGATACTATTCTTTCTGAAACACATGCACCATTTAATTTCTTCATCGCAATGTGCTCTAGCAACCATATCGTCCGCAATGTCCTCATGAGAGCAAGTATTGAGCAGGGCCATGTCCTAAGAGCTGTTTTTTCTTATGTTAATGCAATATTTAAGTGCTACCCTGAAATCCATTCAGATATCCATGTTTTATATATGAGGGGTTATGCCCCCAACACCCACCCCAACCCAGAATTGCTCTGTGAGGAGCGGAGACTTCTAAGGATAAGTTTTCCCACTAGACAAGCATTGAGCAATGCATTCTGAGTTAGTGTACCCACGGCATCACCTGGGAAGGTTCTATGTAGTCACAGTGAACTTTCCCATAAAAGCAGTTTTACGCCAACCCCGGTTTTGTGATGGCTGATTTAAGAGAAAACCGAGTGGCATTTCCCACTCGAGGGAAAATGCCACAGAAACTACTGTGCTGTTGAACAGAGCTTACAAGAACAGCACTATGGGAAAAACTCAAGTGTATGAATGGTTTTCTCATTTCGAACACTGTGGAATGTTATATGGCTGAGAACAGAGGCCGTCAGAGCAGACTCCCCACACCCATCTGTAGACAATGGAACTTCCTCTAATGGAAGGGTCACAGCGAAGGGAAGAGTCAGCCAAGCTACAGCATAGCACCAATGAAACACACAGTATTCCTCTGGTTCTTGAATCTTCCTCATTCCTGGCTATCATGACCCCAGTGCTGCCTTCCACTGTGGGCTAGATCGGAGCATATGCACAGGTACAGATCAGAGATAAAAGATTGCTGCACATAGAATCCAGAAACAGACATGGGGCTGACAATGCCAGGAGAGTACGAGGAAGCTGGCGAGAGAGGGGAAGAAGGGGCACTGATCCCAATGACGGCCACATAACCACGTCATCCCCTGCCCTCCCCACCCCCAAGGGACAAACAACTCAAACCATTTGGGAAAGGAGCCTGTTTTATGTAAGATATGAAAATAATAATTTGATTTATTAGTGGATCATGAAGGTAGCATTTGGGGATGGAGGAAAAAAAAGGAACTGATAGCAATGGTTTAATAGTAAGTAAATGTTTAGAAACTAATAATGGCAATATATGTATAAATATGCTTGATAAAATTGATGTATGGATTGTTATAAGGGCATTAAGAGCCCCTGATAACATGATCTTTTCTTAAAAAAAGGTGAAATGTCCAACTTCATGATAAATGTCTATCAACTTCCCTGAAGGGTGAAAATGTTGATTCATTGTGCATTTGGAGTTCATTCCACAAGGTCACACTGTTCATCAAGCTTTCTATTTAAAAGTTCTGAAAAGATTGTGCAACAGTGTGTGACAATAAAGGCCTGATTTGTGGCAGATCAGGGACTGATTTTGCTACCATGACAATGCACATGCTTCCACGGCCATCTCAGTGCACCAGTTTTTGACAAAAAACAGCATGCCTCCCTTGTCCCACATACTGTATTCATCTAACCTTGCTCCGTGTGATTTTTTTCATATTTTTCCATAATGAAGTGAATGAATAAAGAGGGGCATGAAAGGACAGAGATTTGATCATGGAGAAGATGTGAAAAACAAACAAATGAGAGAGTTGTTGCTAGTCATTCAAACGGATGAGTTTGAGAATGTTTCCAAAAATGGAATCGCAGATTTAAAAATTATAATAGATGTAATGATTGTACTTTGAAGGTGATAAGGCTGTTCTGTAAAAAAACAAAACAAAACATTTGAACACAAAGCGTTGAAAAAAATCCATTGGGTTGGGGGGAATACCTCCTCATATGGCTCTGGTTCACTTTAGAGATATCATTACCATTTTATGATCGATAGCTTTGTAAATCTTCCCCTTGGGGCACAAAGTAATTCTACTGAAATTGTTATTAATACAGTCAATGATATAGAATTTAAAATACTGTTGAGAAAATAAACTACACTAGTATAGATAGGCTTCAGACTATAAATGAAAGTTCTTTTTTTTTCCCTACCCCAAATGAAAGTTCTTAATGAGACCAAACACCAACTTGCTGAGTCCTGTGTAATACTGTAAATATCACAACTAGTCCTACCTACCCATAAGATATTGGTGTACAAATGTAACAGACATATTGCCCGTAACTAACCTGTACTCTCCTGATAGTCTTTCTCTTTGGATATTTTCTTCCAGGGAAAGCATCCCACAGCAGGCAAGTGCTGTTCATAGCAAATGGGGGTCTGCTGAAAATACACAGAAACAGAATAAAACAGTCAAAACTTTTAGGCCATCTCCATAAACAAAGAGCTTTGCTCAAAGAACCATCATTTGCTATAAAGAAGTCATATGACCTACTCAGAACACATTTGGACAACTAGATTTGTAAGGAAGAACTGGGTCATGGTAGGGTGTGTGGGGGAAAGCATTCAGGAACTAGAAGAATGATGTGCGTTTTGCTGGTGTGGTGCTACACTGTACCTTGGTTTAAACATCCCTTCATTTATGACCTTTCTGCCTGAGGATATCCAGTTGTCTACAGATGGGCTTTGGGTCTCCACACCAACTCCCCTTGTTCACCTCGATATGATTGTTTTGGATCTTCTGATGACTGACACTTGATCCCATCAACACTTCCTAATCACATAAGCTGGTGTGTCTCTTCCATGGAGTCTTTGTTGCTTCCCTGCTAAATGGGTGGTTGTTTAACTTCAAGCCCTTAAGACACCAAATGGTATATCTTTTTATAGCTGGCACCAGCAGCTTTTTTCACCACATTTGCTTATGTGTGCATTTTGTTTTGGGCAATTGTGTAGGGAAGGTGAGTATCACACAGTGCCAAGTTATTAGAACAAAGTGTTCTTTTGTTAAGGAAGACCTTGAGTAGAGGTCCAAAGTTTAAATCCTAGATCTGGAACTTACCAAAATGTATTCTTTAGCAAGTTGATTTGCTTTCTGTTGCTCTATGAAACTGTGCTTAATTATGCTAGCTTCACTGGTACATATGGTACTTAACACAGAGCCAGGAAATAAAGACCTTACACTATGTGTCAAGAATTGATTTGTGCCAGTAAATTTGGCATATCATAAATGTCTTCAAATTTTAAGTTGCATGTAGCAGCAATGAGTTTCCCCACCAAAATGTGCTTCATGTTTGATTATAGCTCTAAAAGGTGATCCTCCCAATAAAATCTGTGAGTGCAACAAAATAAGCAACTTCATGCTTTAGTATTTTTTTATTCTTTTATTCTTTGTTTTTGATCAAATTATACACACACATATATATGTATATATATATATATATATATATACTAACTTTAAAACAGTTTACAGAGGCAGCATGGATGTTTTCCTCTGTATTTTATATGGTGTTGAGTTCATTCCACATTTACAACAATAATAAAGGCTAGATAAGAAATAATCCAAATAGAAAGAAGACTTCGCCAGTTGGATTATTTCTGCTGAGCAGAATGTTTATTTTTTTTCATATAACAAATTAGAAGTTTTCCAGATGGTTTATTTAAAGTATTTTTCTTTCCTCTAGGCAGAAGATAAATTAGAAGTGTTAGGAAAAGGTCATTCCCACCTCTCTAAGAAGCATATTTTCATAATTAAAAGAAGCAAAGTTCAGTCATATACAAAGTGATCTCTACTCAACATATGATTTACATTTGTATATTCAAGTAATTGTTTAATTTCAAATTTGTGAAAAATATTTTAAAGCAAATGATCACTTGCTATGGTCTTTTATTTGTTGGAAGCACTAGGATTCATGATAACACAGACAGAGGCAATGCATTACACTAATTTGCCAACATAAATGGAGAATATTTTTATTCAATACATTGTTGGCTAAAAACATCCAGGTGGGCACATGATTTGTCATATAATAACACATTGTCAAGGTATTATTGGTGAGAAGAGGGGCTTTGTCTCTGGAACAGTATCTTCAGATTAGGTAAACAATTTATTTCTCACACGATCCTCCAGAGATGGGGAAGAGGGAAGAATTTAATATTGAGTTTTGCGGGAGAGATTTTATCACTTGTCAAATTAAGATAGCTACCTTTGTGAAATGGAAAATGAATCAGGAAACAAAGCTGAGGCTCCAGCAGAAATTCATCTCGATTCTGTTACGGTTTGCCGAAAGCTCTTCTGTCCGCAGTTCCATAGGACAAAAGGCCGCGGGGCAGGCTCTAAAGTCGGTCAAATAGTGAAGCAGTCATCAGGCATGAAACTTACAAACCTGTATGAGTTTCTGGGCAGGTCATGTACATATTACAAAAGAACCTCTGGCCCTGCCCATACCTTTCATCTAATTGAAACAATCAAGGGAAAAAAGGTTACCGTGGAGTTGATTCTGACTCTCTTTCATTTCGTGTGTGTGTGTGTGTGTGTACTGCGCTCCATGGAGTTTTCAAAGTCTACACTATTATACAAGCAAAGTTGTTCTTCTGGGTTCCTATTCGGTTGATTCTGATGCACCGGGACCCCATGTATCTGCTCCATATGGGATTCAAGTCTGTGAACTATAGAAAGCAGGTCACTTGCCGATGTGGGAAACAAACCCAGTAAGTATGTGAATCAGTTCTCTGTGCGCCTAATGAAGATTCTGGGAGGCGGAGTCTGATGGAGGAAGGCCTCCACGCAGGTGAGTTGTCGATCAAGCTCAGTCATATACTCTTAACGGAAATTTTTCCTCACGTTGTCACCTTTAAATGCCAATGGTTGGTACAACACGCTTGAAGGTTACTGCTTAAAGGTTGTCCGTCATCAAGATGGATCAGACCATCTAAATACGGCCCCCTCCCTTCTGATAAGCAGCATAGACTGCAGCCCTGGAGGAGAGATCAGTGATCCTTTAGGTTGAGCCAGCCCAAAGATGGCCAAGGGTAAGCCACCCTCTTAACTCCAGAACCCACCCATCTTGGTACTGTGTACCTTCCCACTCCATGTAGTCCCTAGCACTCCCGCTTCCTGTTATTTATTTGCCTCTAATACAACACCTCCCTGTTACATACGTGTATGACATGGCTTGCTAACCCAAAATTATATAAACCTGTTAAGAGAATACATTCGCTTTTTCTCTGGTCCTGTTCTCTGTGGAAGAGGTGAGACCACCCATACCTTTTCTGATGTTTCTTTAATTTTACCTTTGCATTACAAAACCGCCCTTTAGACCCCCCCAGCTACGGAGACTGGTCCCCTATAGGGTGATCTTCTGAGACACAGCTCAATAGATTTGAACTGCTAATGTTTCAGCTAGTAGTCTAATGCCTAATTGTTGGTGGCACCTAGGGATTCAGCGTTACTGCCCAGTAATTTGGAAGGCAAATTAGGGTAATTCCTGTAGACAAACATGCTTTCAGAATAACAAGAGAGAGTTTTAATTTTAAATAAAGAGATCTCATGTTTTTTTTTTAATTGCTTATATTTGATTAGAGTGTCCAAGGGGAAAAAATAACCAAAATGTTGGAAGGGGAAGTGAATAGACTACTTCCTTCATACTTTCTTCTTCAAAACTACAGTAGCTCCACATTTAACAAACATTAGTTTTACATTGAATTTCAAAACCTAATAATTGCCCAAAGAGTCAACAAGTATTGCCACTCATAAGAAGAAAAAATTTCTCATGTTGAAATTTCCATACAAAATAGCCACAATCATACGAGGAATCATGAGGATGGCATAGGATAGAACAGCATTTTCTTATGCTACACATTAGGTCATCAAGGCTCACAATGAGAGAGAGATTTGACAGCTGGCTAAGGCTAGCCATGTAAAGAATGAAATACTTCAGATATATCTAATCAGAGAAACAAAACACCCATACAAATGAAATTATATATAAGAACCATATCTTCATTGTTTGTTAATCATAACTTGTGGTAACCTTTTAACTTCCCAAATAAATTCCCTTAATGCAGAATATTGTCTTTAAGTTCTGTATGTCCATTGCAATGAGTTAATGAAGCCATATAGAGTAGCAAGGGGACAGTGGTTGGTTTTAGAATATATGAAGAAGAATAGGCTGTGGGGACTGGTATGGTCCCTGCTTTGAAGGAATGAGGAAGCCAGAGGAGACCAGACATGTCCACCTCCATTGCCATTTACTGCAGCACCTAACAGCAACAATATATAAACTTTACATCTTATGAAATTTGTGTAAAATTATATTTTGAAAAGCTTTCTTCTTTAAAAAGTGTAAAGAAAACTTCTGTCACTACTGAAGAAGAACAAAATGGGAGACCTCACATTTCCTGATCTCAAAACCTAGTCTGAAGCCAGTGTGGTCAGGATAGCCTAATAGTGATACATTGACAGACAACAGAGAACAATGGAACAGAACTGATAACCTAGAAACAAATCCCTATGCCTACTGACAGTTCAGCTGATGAATCACTGGCAGCAATCTTTCATTCATGCCACAAAATTTGGAAATGAGCTACCTAGACATTTGATAGTAAGAGATCTACATTTGTGCTTACAACAAAGAAATATAACCTTTGAAGTATAAATTAAAGAACTATTCTCAAAGAGGTGCAAGTTTAAAAAAACTGTATTTATATCTCATACAAATAAAATTTTGGTGAAGATAATTCAAAAATGGTTGACTGGACAAGGCACAACCAGAAAATCAAGTGAGATTCAAAAGAGCATGTGGCATGAGTTGTAAGATTACTGATGTCAGATGAAAGCTGAGTAGACCAGAAAGTTCTTATTTCTTATTTCTTTTTAATTTGAAAGCATGGTTAATTGTGTAGATCATAACAAACTGTGAAAAAATTTAGAAGAGTAGAAATTACAGAACATTTCTTTATGCTCATTCGGAAAATGCCCAAGGATAAAGAAGCAACTATTTAAACACAACAAGGGACTATTGTATACTTTAAAAGAAAAAAAAAAGCTATCTTCATGGCTGTGTCATTTCACCAGACTCATTTGATTTGTCTGTTGAGAAAAAAAATCTGAGAAGCTGAACTCTATGAAGAAGGATCTGGTCTTATTAGCAAACTTTGATATGCAGACACAATCCTACATGTTGAAAATGAAGAGAACTTAAAGCAATTGTTGATGATGATCAAGGATTCCAGCCTTTAATATCGATTACAACTCAATGTAAGGAAAACAAAAGCCAACCAATTGCCACCAGGCAACATCATGATAAATAGAAGCTGTCAAGGATTTTATCTGGCTTGGATTTATAAGAAATACTTAGAGAAGCAGCAGCCAGGAGAGAAAATAATGTATTACATTGGCCAAATCTGCTGCTCAATAACCCTTTAAAGATTTGAAGAACAAGGATGTAATTTTGAGGAATAAAGTGCACTTGAACAAAGTCATGGTATTTTTCAGTAACCCCATATGCATGGGAAATTTGGATGCTGAATAAGGAAAATCTGAAAGGAATCAATGCATTTGATTTATGGTGCTGATGAAGAATATTGAAAGTTTCTTAGACTACCACCCCCCCAAAAAAAGACTGAACACATTTCTTGGAAGAAATATAGTTTGAAGGCTCCTTAAAAGTAAGTATGGTAAAAAAATAAAATAAAAAATAAGTATGGTGAGACTTTATCTAATGGACTTAGAATGGGCTATTGGAAGATTAAACAGAAAAGGATATCATGATTGATAAATGAGAGGGTCAGTGGAGAAGAGGAGGACCCTGAACAAGAAGAATCGATACAGTGGATTCAACAATTGATTCAGCTTAACAGTCATGACAATGCCATAGCATCAGACAACGTTTTGGTCTGGTGTATGTAGAGCTACACCACGCTAAATCGCAATTAACACAACAACAACAGCATGGACAATTGATATTCGATAAAAGGGAGAAACACATTGAATGTGAAAAAGATAGTTTCAAACAAATGATGATTGCAAAACCAGATATCCATCTGCAGGAAAGAGAAGCAGCATCCATATCATACAACATACACAAAACTGAATCTGAGGTGGACCAGAGCCCTACATGTAAAAATTAGAATTACAAAAACCAACATAGTGACAAATCGAGTCCTCATGTGCAAATACACCGTGAAAAGAACTAAAAATACACTAACATAAAAAAAGACAAGATGCACGACTGGAACCTACAAAAAATTAGACATGGGTGTGCATCCAGAGATTTCAACACAAGCATAAAAGTAATCCACAGGGATGGAGAACAATTTTGGCAATGATAAATACCAAAAGGAAGTAATCTCTACAATTTATAGAATGTTAATACCTTAATACTGCCATGAGAAAGAGACAAATATTTCATTTTAAAAATGAGCAGAAGACATGAACAGACACTTCCCTAAATTAGACATTCAGGAGTCCAACAAATATGTGAAGAAATGTTGCGATCATTAGCCATTGGCGATATGCAAATCAATACAAGAAAGAGATATCATTATCTCATCCTATCATCAATAGTTGAGTTCGAAAAGGCAGAAAATAACAAATGCTGGTGAGATACAAAGAAACTGGGACCCTCGGACACTGCTGATATGATTGCAAAATCATGTAAACACTGGAAAACTATATGGCACATCATCAAAAACTTGGAAATAGACACAGAATATGACCCAGCAATCCCTCAAATTTGTAGATATACTAGAGAAATGAGAGCTGCAATAACAACCACAGATGGAATTAACCTAAAACTTCATCAATGGACGAGTGGATGAACTATAGCACCCACACATAATCTAATACTGTGGTACAATAAAGAATAAACATGAACTTGCTTTGCTACTTATATCAACACTAATTGTCCTAGCTACGAGCTTAAAAACAATAGACTGTATTAAATGAGATATTTGCAACTGCATGATTTTTCAAGTGCCATTTTGGTGAATATAAACTTATCTCTCATATTGTATGTTAATTTAAATTTGTCTGCTCATTATTGACACTAAATATCTCCATTAATTTTTTGGATTCTGTAAAGGTTTCCTGTATTCTTTCATTAATGTATATCTTAAAAGTGACGTAATTTGGGTTCTTTTATAAATATCTTTACTTTCCAATCATATTTTATGGTTTGCTATTTATAGTTAAAACAAGAGTCTACATATTACAAATTTATCTTAAATTTTACATTTTTCTACATTTCCTAACTAGTTCTATTTGATTTCTGTACAGTCTAGGTAGATTATTTCTTCTGTAGTGAATAGCAATTTTTCTTATTTATTTTTATTTTTATAGCTCCCCCCCGTATTCTTCTTATCTTTAATACCCTTGATATTCAATTAAATAATGTGCAGCAATCTTGCATCAAAGTTCTACACTCAAGTAAGTGTGTGCAGCAGTGCGCTAGCTGGATGAGAACTCCTACCAAAATAACATAGAAAGCAGAAATACTCTAAGTCGAGGACCTTCATGAAAGGAAACTTATTTTCTCACAGTTTAGAAGGTTGGAAATCCAAAGTCAGAGTTGCAAGTTCTCAGAAAAGTCTCTCACACTGTCCACTTTGTCCTGTTTGGGTTTCTCTGTATATTCCTAGCTCCCATGAAATTGTGTGTCATTTATCTTCCCTTCCCTTTCTGCAGGCTTGCTGGCTTCATCTTCTCTTTCATGTATTTCAAAGGAGATTGATCTATGACTCACCTCACACTAGCACCACTGGGGTAACAAAACAAAACCCATTCATAGATAGGATTATAATCATAGATATGAGTTAAGATTTACAGCACATCATGTTGGGAGATACAATTTGATCCATAACAAACACTCACAGTCTCATGGTTGCTTATTGAAAACATAAGATTCTTGGATCTGTGACAAAGAATTTATGATTCACAGCCATAACACGTGCTTAACCTTCAACAAAGTCACCCAACTTCTTCAAGTCCTAAACCCCATAGTTTGCCAGAAGTGCCACATGGAGCATCCAAAAGATAAGGTTCACCCTAGGAAACAAACCCTGTGCTTAGGCAATTTGATGTTTTATAGCAAACAATGCACAACCAGTCTATTTGTGTCTGAGGGAGAAATTCAATTTGAAATTCAATACTATAATTCTCATTTTTCAGAATTTCCAGCTGTATAAACAATTCTGAGATATAGTCAAGGTTAAAACAGGTTCTTGAAATCTTGGCATGCTTGGCAAGTTATATAAGAGTTAAAAATGTCCACAGCATACTTTTCACCAACACTATGTTATTACAGGTTTAAATGGAATTACATAAAATTAAATTTACTGGTATGAGTTAGAATTCACTTACTGGTGAATCACACCAAACCATATTTGCTTGGTGTGTTTTTAGTTTATAATGTTATCCTAAGTTTTTTATTAGATATTGTTGTTGCTGTTATTGTTTCCAGGTGCCCTGCAGACATTTCTGACTCATAGGGACCCTATAGACAGTAGAACAAAGCAGGGTCAATTCCTACACTACCCACACAATTGCTATTGTGTTTGATCCAATTGTTGCAGCCACTGCACCATCTTGTTAAGCCTTCAAATCTTTCACTGACCTTCCCCTTTATCAAGTCATATGTCATTTTACAAGGACTTGTTGCCCTGATAATATGTCCCAAATACAAGTGAACAGTCTGGCCATTCATGTTTCTAAGAAGCAATCCAGCTATGCTTCTTCCAAATTAAATGTGTTAGTTCTTCTGGCAGTCTGTGATGGATTCAATATTCCTCATGAATACTACGACTAATAGATATTCATTCTTCTTTGGTCTTTCTGGTTCATTGTACAGCTTTCACATGCATATGACTAATTGAAAATACCCTGGTTCTTGGGTCGTGCACATGATGAAACTCAAAATGACTATTCTTTTAGCATGCTAAAGAGGTATTTTGCAGCATATTTGTTGAACACAATATGTCATTTAATTTATTGACTGCTGCTTCTATGAGGATTGATTGTGGACTGAAAATAAATGAAATCTTTGACAAGTTCAAGATTTCCTCTGCTTATCCTGCTATTGTTTACCGGTCCATTCTTTAAGGCATATTTTGCTTCTTTTTGCATTGAATTGTAATCCATCCCAGAGACTGCATTCTTTTATCTTCATCAGTCAGTGCTTCAGGTTCTCTTGGCTTCCAGCAAGCAAATTTGTCATACAGCCGATATTAATAAGACTTTCTCCAATTTTTATGCTGTGTTCTTCATGTAAGACAGATTCTTCAATAATTTGCTATTTAGAATGATTAAGTATGGTGAATGGATGCAATTGTGGTCCACATCATTTCTGATTCTTAAAGCTGAAGCATCCTCTTATTTTGGCAGAAAGACTGCTTCATAGTCTAAGCACAGGTTTCTCATAATGACAATGAAGTGTTCTGGGTTTCCTGCTCTCAGCCAGACTATCCATAGCATGTTCTGATCCACACATCCACGTGCCCTTGCATACATAGTCAGAGAAGGACAGGTAGACCATTTTTTTCTGGTCTTCTTTGCTTTCAGCTAAGGTCCATCTGGTGTCAGCAATGATATTTCTCAGTCTATATCCTCTTCTGAATCTAACTTGAATTTCTGGAAGCTCTCTAACACTGATTGCATTGTTTTTTAATTATCTTTAGAAAATTTTATTTGCTTGTGGTATTAGTGAAAGTTGAGTTTCACATTTCATTGAGTTATCATCTTGTAAAATGTGTACAAATATGGATCTCTCCCTGTTGGTTAGTCAGGTTAGGCATACAAAGATTTCCTGGCATAGTCACGGGAGTTGTTACTTCAGCAATACCTCAGTTTGTTACCATATTTGATTTGCTTTTTATTAATTCTTGAAGTTTTTCTTCCACCAGTTCTTTCAGTACGGCTTATACCTCTTTCTCAATGGACCTTGATTGCATACTACTTAGTTAAATGATTGAATAACTACAAATTATTTTTGGTACATTGACTCTATTCCATCTATACACAAAATATATGGGTGCTAGAACAAAGTGTGGTGAAGACATTAGATAGTGCCTGGATGTCAGGTAGAATAAATGGTACCTGGATTTTTAAAGGCTTGTTTCCAACCAAGCAGCCTTGTAGTTAAGACGATAACTGAGTTCACATGGAAGAAGCACACCCTCACCAAGGATTCTAAGTTATATAATCCAAATTCAAAGCTTAAATTGTAAGAGTCTGGTTTGCAGAAGGCTGTGGGTAACACTGAACATACAAAAATACATTTTCAGCATATACATAGAGAATAAACGCCTGCTGAATTCCCTCTAACAATAATTGATGTATGGGGATAACCTGGTTATCAGATAAAGAGTACTGTAGAGAAAACTGTAGGAGATTACAATGACAAATTTGACTAGAATGGTGAAAATCTTTTCACTCAAACTCCCATCTGATACACTTTGGGCTTGATCTGGTTTGGAGTTCATCTCACTTGTATTTTGTCCTTGTGAGTAACTGCATTTTTGCTCTGTGGTTTTTTATATGTCTCAGTATATGAAACCCAGGATAGGTGAATATGTAGAGACAACAACAAGTATAAGTGGTCCTGGGGATGAGGTCGGGGAGAGGGGGTGGATGGGGAAAGAAGCTGATATCAAGGGGTTCAAGAAGAAAGAAAATGCTTTGAAACTTATTTTAGTATTTATTGCACAATAAATCTTGATGTTTGATGTGCTAGAAGACTCTGTAATCTAAGACTATTTTCTTTTTGTTATAGCTAAGAAATATCTAGTGATGGTGCATACTCTGGTGTTCTTTTTCTATATATATTGCATTAACCTTGTGATTTTTTCCCCATTAATATATTAATTATAGGTTTAAAGTGAATGTTCAAATATTCTCATATCTATAGGATGGGCTCATTTAGCTGAAACTTGGTGGCATTAAGTTAGGTATAAGACTATTAAAATGTGAGTTATATCATAGTATTATTTCCTTTTTCCATATAGATATTTTAGTTGTTGCTATTCTTATATTCTATTCCACTGAGTTCTGCCTTTATTTTAATTTGCCTATGTGTTCGCCTGGGTAGACAAAAGAAACAAATTCATAAACATGCATCTGTGTATAAGAAAGAGGTTTACATACAAGAGCAATTGAACATTGAGCAATGGTGGGAACAAGTCCCACATGAAGGGAAATGAGTGCCATGGAGTAAAATTTAATCTTGTGCACACAGATTCCAGAGACCAGCAAGACAGTGCAGATCTAACGTTAATACAGCTTTTGCAAGGCTTTTATATGTTTCATTGACCAATCAGATAGTTTCTTTCACAAACTTCCTGGTTTCCAAACATATCCTTATAAGGTCATGAGTTTACAACATGAAAATGATTGGCTCACATTGTGGCCTATGTAAATGAAGTGCTACCAGCCAAGTTAAATAAATGAGGTTTAGCGGACTGAGCCTGCAGTCTAATTGTGTTCCAAGACTATTTTGTCCAATCACATTGCAGGATCAACCACCCAATTGTATTACACGACACTATTGTCCAATCGTATTACAGGATTTTACCATCTAATTGCATTACAGATCTTAGCTCTTACTTTGGGGAAGCTAGAAACATTTTGATAGACTGTGTTTCAGAGGTTTAAAGTGGAAGGTTTTTAGGTGAGCTGACCTGGGGTCTTATTGACCTTTAGACTGGAGTTTTTCTAGGAGTCATGGAAGCACGGAATACCTAGGAGCTTTGATGACTCAAGACTAGAATATGCCAAGAGACTTAGAAGCACGGGTTCCAGCTACTGAATGGTGCAGATACCCAGTGGCTTTAAGACCTCTCTAAGAGATGCAGCAGCATCCTGTACTTTCTATGTTTTTCTCTGAGATCCACAGGTCCTGCCAGCAATGTCCCCAAAGAGCAAAACATCCCAACCCAGTCCAGTCTATGGTCATAAGTCTCATATTAACCCTTATGTCTGACACCAATCTGTAAGTCCTCTTCAGAATCATGAAACACATGCAATGATGCCAAATGCAGAATGACCGCAAGCCAGTGGGTAGAAAGTCTTTGGATCCAGTGGTGTTGTAAGCATCTCAGCGCTGACAAGAGTCTACATATGGCTTCTCTAGGTGCAGGTTACATGCTACTTCAGGGTAAGTCCATGTGACTTCTCAGTGATGTTTCACAGGAGCCAGCCTTGATAGTCAAGTGTCTCTAAGGGAGGGAGCTGTGAATTTTCCACCTCCAAGGACGAAATACCACTGGATTTCCCAGAATTCTCAGGAGAAGTCCAGCCCACACATAGGTCTTAATAGCTATTTCCACAATGACAGGTTAGACTCCAAATTGATACCAGATTAAGTGACTGCGACAACTGATCTCTTCATTCTTTTGATTGGTTCTGCTTTATCCAACACTGATGTGAGATATTTAAATCACTTATTTTTAGTTATTTGTATATTTAAAGCTAGACATCTATTTCAGCTATTTATTTAATAAATTTAATAGCTATTTATTTCAGCTATTGTATATTTAAAGCTAGATATCTATTTCAGCTATTTAATTTTACCTCATAAATTTAGGCATACAATTAAAATAATGATGTTCAGGCATGCATATTTTTTGTCTCCCTTATATTTTTATCTTAATATCCTGATAGTGCTTAATGTCTTAATTTACATATTTTTTGTAACTTTTATGTTGTAAAATTTTTGATTTGATTAGAATTCAAACACATAATCCCAAAATGTTAACATTTTCATACTGAGATTATGCGGTCTAATAGATTATTGTTAACGTTAGCTTAAAAGTAAATATATATTTCATATGCATAGGTAGTCTTGTAAAGTTATTCTATAGATAAAAAGATAAGTACACATCTATAAGAGCAAACCAAAATGCAATTCTACTAGCATTCAAATTCATATATCATGAGTTTAGCCCAAACACACTTCTTCCTTCAGTGGACTGCTTCAGCCAAGTTCTTTCAGTAATTTACTTGTTTGCTTTAGTCTCATTATAATGCATGTCCAAAAAAAAAAAAGAAGAATTAATCAAAATAGTGGCTTCTGAGGAGATATGCTGAGCTATTTAAATTCAAGGCTCTGAAGTAAGCTTGAAAGGACTTGGTGGCTTTTTTTTTTTTTAAGATTTCAAAGGATTACTCTTAATAGCTTTTCTCAAAGGACCCAGGACATCATGAGGGATGGAAGCTTCACTTTCACAATATAGAGTACTAGATAGAGGATATGTGAAACAGAAACCCCAAACTTCTATTTAATATTTTTTTCTGATAAGAAATATTTCTATGATTTTAGCATGTTTTTACTTATGAATTTTGTGCGTGTGTACATGCGGGCTTCATACATCTTATTGAAAATTTTCTTTGTCTTTTAATTCCATTTTTTCATGAACCTTTTAGAGACCCATAATTTTTTGTTGCTGTTCTTTGGCCTCAGATTTTAATATGGTTTGATCACAATATTAAAATGTGTACACATGAATCTACATCCTTATGCATTACTCAGGTGTTTTTTAATTCCCAGGACCTATTATTTGGTACATTTAGGTTCCTGATAGTTTTGTCATTCTTAACTATGGTCTCTTTCCAAAACAGTAAATTCTAATCAACATTTATTTTAACACATTGCAGACAGATCCCGAATTTATCCAGTGTTTGATGTGTTAACTTGCAGATGGGTTTGAGATCTCCATTACTTCCCCCTCCCCTTCACATTGATTTGGTTGCTTGATTTTTAGCTTCATTCTTGATTTTAAAATATCTGGTCTTTAATGTGTTAAGATAGAAAAATTTTGGGGAAGCATGTTATTTTCTCACAAATTTAAATAGTCATAATGTGCAACATTTATTAATATTTTATTTGTTTCTTTTAAAATAGAATTTATTTATCCAAGGGCAAAGTTCACAGGACTAGGAAAGAAGGAGAAATGGAAGCAGGAAGCACAGGAAGCAAATGAGATGGTACACTGAATGACATGAAGCAAAATATGTATAAATTGTTGAAGGCAAAATGATGATCTGTTCTACAAACTTTCACTCAATTTACAATAAAAGTTTATATATATATATATGTATATATATATATATATTCAGAATTCTAACTGTATCATCTCCCAGCACAATCAATACATAGGTGGAACATGACAAAGAGATATGGATTCTGAAAGTAACTTAAGTTTTAGGGCCAATACTATAACTATCAGAGAGAGTTTCAAATAGTTTACAACACTCCATTGTAGCATCTTATATTCATTCCCAAGGACTCATCCTCTTCCACTGTACTTATCACTATAAAAGAATTTTTCAAGTGCTCTTATCAAGGTTTCTATATGCTTGGCCTGATGGCTTTGAACAATACTGGTGATTTGTAATATAGTAGCTTCTCTCTCCAATACTCAGAAAAATCAAAGCATACAAAAACTATTTCTGCTGATACAGTTTTGTATCGAATGAAAGAAAAAGGAAGGAATTTGGTCCAGTCTAAGCAAACTACTCTTTACCTCACTTTTTTCAGTTAAAAAAATTAAAGTATTTCTTAAGCTTGTTTCTGTGGGTTTTCTTAAGTGGAATACCTGAAAACATACACTCCCCCTCCCCTAAATATTTCCTGGCATATTTTTTCAGAGGGTTTTTAATAGAATTGTTCTTTTCAAAATTAGATTACAAGTTACCCAAGTATGAAATATTTATTTTAAAATGTATTCCAAATATTTAATTTCTGTGGTTTTAAAATGTATGCATCAGGGCTGAACCCCAAAGGCATAGTTGCTGAGTGTGGGGCTGCAGCTCCAGAAACAGCTCCCCAGGAGAAGGCTGGGCCTCCACTCCCACCAGAAGGCAGTGATGCCAAAACAAAACAAAATGTATACATGAACTCAGAAGGAGAATGATAAGTACACCTCAAACTGGGCACTATTTGAACATTTGTAAATTCTAAATATTAAATGATAATTTCCGCAACTAGAATGAACTTAGATTATTAAAGACGCTCAATATGCATAGTAAATACTTGAGATTTAAATAATCTTCACAAAAACAAAGTCACTGTCACGAGTTGATTCTGACTCATAGTGGCCATATAGAGCAGAGTAGATGCCATTGTGGGTTTCCGAGACTGTGACACTTTATGCAGCATTGGAAAGCTTCCTCTTGTACCCATGGAGTTTCAAACAGATGACCGTGACATTAACAGACCATC
Source organism: Nesogale talazaci (assembly GCA_004026705.1). Lineage (NCBI taxonomy): Eukaryota > Metazoa > Chordata > Mammalia > Afrosoricida > Tenrecidae > Nesogale > Nesogale talazaci. The sequence continues at coordinate 160,420 of PVJH01002272.1, forward strand.
GTGTAACCATCATGCCGCAAGTCCTCCCTTCAATCATCTTATGGGACAAACATATATTGCTTTCCATGACTGTGGTTGATAGCATTTGGGCTGCCAACCATAAGGTCAGTGGTTCAAAATCACGAGCTGCTGATGGAAGAGGAGTGGGGGGAAGATAAGCCTTTCTACTCCCACAGAGTTACTATCTTTGAAAACTGCAAACTACCCATATGGTTGACAGAGTCAGAATCGTGTCAATGACAGTCAGTCAAAGGTGTAATCATGTGGACTCATCTTAATAGATTAAATGAAGCAATTAACCTTCTGCTATTTTTTAGGTAATAAAAAAGATACATGATGTCTTTCTATACACAGAAAATTAATATTATAGAGATCTATGGGATGGTGGTGAGTGATATCGCTATACACATAGATGTAGCTTGGCAACTGTTTGATGACAAACAATGTTTTCTCTCAGATAACTTGTTGTACCCACCCTCACCATCCTGATCCATGGACTCTTTCCCCAACATACTTTGATTACACAGAGGAAACAGTGACAATTCTCTTTGGCCACAGTCTCAGAGGAAAAAAATAAAAGAAGAAAGGCAAGAAAATTGAGAGCACAAAAATGTCTTGCTCAAAGATTATCAGCAATCACATTTATATCATAAATAATGGGATGGGATAGGAATCGGTTCGTGATAGTATAATAATCAGGGTTTTGCTTATTTGTTTTTTAGTCTGGATTTAGTAAAACTTCCATGACCTCAAAAAGCAAAGTTAACATTCGAATGCTGGCAAAACAGCTGTAACTAACTGAATGAGCTAAGGAACCATAAACACTTCTTCCCAGACTCAGCCTCCCCCTTGCTCCAACCATACACACATACCAAGCCAAAGATGAAATTTAAAGGTAGAGGGTAGGGAGAGTAATATAGTTTCCATTTAAATTTGAAAAAAATCTAAGAATGCGAAGTTTCATTTGCACTTTGCTTCCCATGTGTTTTGATGGAAAGTGAATGTAACTTTTTTCCCAGAGATTCTCTATGCTACATATTAATAAAATCAGGGAAGCAGCAAAGACATAGCATGGCTTGACCGAAGTAAACCTGAGGTAGTTCCCTCAGTGTCTGTTGCAGCATAAAACAGTTTAGGAGACCAGTAACATTTTTTTATGCTTGGAGGAAGGACCAAAATTCAAATGAGAAAATGTGTGTCAACAAATCTTAAGGGACTTTATGAAAATGACAATGAGATGCAATAGAGAGCATTGTATCAACAAGAAATTAGGGATTAATGGAGATATTTACACTCAGGATCTCAACAAAGTAGAAACAGGCAATCATTGAGGACCAGATTCACATCCTTACTTCTTCATTCACAGAAATCCGAGTCAATAATGCTATATGAATAATCCAAGAGTTTAGGTGTTCTAATGGAAGAAAAGGTAACATCAAAAAGGTAAATAGAGATGTTCAAAGTTCAGCTTGAGAAGACTTGTACAATGTTAAAATGAGAGGTGCAAAGACATTGAGTTAGAAAACCAAATGGAACACACTAAGTATTTCTTAAACTGAAAGAACTCAAGAAAGAAAATCAAGCCTCAAATTGCAATAATGGAAGAATCTATAGGCAAAATATTGAATGATGTAGGGATCATCAAAAAAGATGGAAAGAAATCAGAGACTGTTCCAAAAATAGCTAATCAGCATTCCATCATATCAGGAGATAGTATATGGGTGAGAACCAACGTTGTTGAAGAAAGAAGTTCAAGCTGCACTGAGTATCAACCCTAAACAAGACTCCAGGAATTGATAGGATACCCACTGAAAAGTTTCAGCACTCTGATGAAGCCCTGAAGGCACTTACTCATTTATTTCTGGAAATTTGAAGAACAGCTGTTTCGTCAACTGCCTAGAAGGGGTATATATTTGTCCCCATTCCAAAGAATGGTGAACCAACAAAATGTTCAAGCAATGTAACAATTTCATTAGTATCACATGCAAGTAAAATTTTTGCTGGAGCACATCCAAGAAGAGTTGAAGCCGTACATTTACAGGGATTTGCCAAAGGTTCAGACCAGCTTCAGAAGAGGACACAGAATAAGGGAGATCATTGATGGTGTTCAGTGAATCGTGGCAGAAAGCAGAGAAGGGCAGAATGATGTTTACCTATGTTTTATTTGATTTGCAAAGGTGATTGACAGTGTGGATCATAGAAAACTATGGCTAACACTGAGCAGAATGAGAATTCCAGAACACCTCATTGTGCTCATGAGGAACTCATGTGCTAGGATCATGAGGCAGTTTTGTGAACAGTACAAGAGAATAATGCATGGTTCAAAATGATGTGTGCCATGTTTGTATTCTCTCAACATGCATATTCAATTTGTATGTTGAGCAAATAATCAGAAACTGGATGACACAAAGAATTATGCTTTTGTATTCCAACCAGGATTGGAGAAAAGTTTATCAATAACCTGTGATATGGTATAACCTTGCATGGTGAAAGTGAGGAAGACTTGAAACACTTGCTGATCATGAAGGCCCAAATCTTCATAATTGAGCCAATAGATAACTTCATGAGAAATTGAAAATTAAAGTTGTCAAGGATTTTGTGTTGCTTGTATCCACAATCAATGCTCATAAAATCAGGAGATCAGGAGACAATTTCCATTAGGTAAATCTGCCGCACAAGACTTATTTAGAGTACTGAAGAACAAGAATGTCAATTTGAGGACAAAGGTGTTTTTGATACAAGCCATTGTATTTCTAATGTTTTGTATGCTTTTCAAAGTTGGACATTGAATAAGGAAGACTGAAGAATAAATGCATTTGAATTTGGTGCTAGAGAAGAATATTCATGAAAATACCATGAATTTCTAAAGTACAAATCATTCTATCAAAAAATACATACTTGGGCCTTATTGTCAGTAGACACTAGTTCCTGGAGAAGGACACAATAATGATAAAGTGGAGAGATGTGCTATTCTAAGTGACTTAGAGAAACAAATCCATGGGCACTCATATGTGCGTAAGAGATATATCAAAGAGCAATCATACATTAAAAAAAAAATTCCAACCCAGTCCAGATCAAGCCCATAAGTCCAATATTACCCCATATATTAATACTATGCTGTAATCTCTCTTTAGATTCATGCAGCCGTGCAATGATGCCAAATGCAGGAAGGTCACAGGTCAGTGGGTGAAAAGTCTTAAGGATTCAGTGGTAGTGGAAGCATCAGTGCTGGTGTGGATCTCCATGTGGCTCCTGCAGTCCAGGGTCAGGCTTGAGGCGCTACCAGCTCAGCTCCCTGTGTTGACAAGACTTTCTCCCAGGGAGTGAGTGTTCTCCTCTAGTGAGCTATTTATCTCCTTGGCATCTCCAAAGGAGAGTATCAGTCTGTGACCTGATTGAAAAGATAAATTCCACCCTTTCACTCTTAAATCTCAAATTGACATCAGACTATGCAACTACTACAAGGGGCACCAGCAACAACAAAAAAGGGAAGCTTGTCCACAAGATGGATTGACACAGTGGCTACAACAATGGTCTAAGGCATAGGAACAATTGTGAAGATGCTGCAGGACTGAGGCACACTTCATTCTGCAGTACGTAGTATCTCTATGAATGGGAACCAGCTCTATCTTATCTAAGAACATTGACAAAAAATTGTGGAGGATCTGAAGTTGGACCTTTCTTCCAAATTAGAATATCACAGTTAAATAATGTACGTAGAAGATGAAAGTACTCTACAGAGGCATAGCACTATTTATCGACCACAGCAATTATAGTAACAAGAATATTAACAATTTCTGGATCAGTTCTCTGAGCTTTATTTCCCATATGGCAATGGTAAGAAAATCAGATCAAATCAACTGTGAGCTGAGTTACTGAGGGTAACCTAGACTTGAGGAATCCTGACTCTGTATGATGAACTGCTCTTTGCACTGAGAGAGCTATTGTTGGGCAGTGAACAAGTCTAGAACAAAGGCTGACCGATGCCTAATTTATGGGTTATACAAAAGAAAAATGAGAGTCAGAGGCATTTTTTCCTCCTACAATCCATTCCTTCTTGTTGTTTTTGTTCAGCGTGATCAAGTCAGCTGTGATTCATAGCAACCCTGTTTACCACAGACTGAAACGCTGCCCGCTCTTGGAGCCCATTGTTGTACTTGCTGTTCCAATTCATGTCCTCGAGACTCTGTCTCTTTTTCACTAACCCACTAGGTCATCAAGAAGGATATCCTTTGCCAAAGACTTGTCTCCTGGATGAGATGTGCAAAATACATGAGATGAAGTCCCGCCTTTCTGGTTGTACTTTTTTCCAAAGATATTTGTTTATTCTGTGTTCAACACCATGAAAATTTCAATAGTCTTCAGCAATACCATGATTCAAATTCATAAATTCTTCTTCCTTATTCGCTGTCAAACTTTTAAAGTATTTGAGGGAATTGAAAACACCATGGCATAGGTCAGGTACATGTTAGTCCTCAAAGCAATACCAACAGCTTATATACATCTGGTGTAGCAGATTTGACCAACCAATACTGTGGTTATTACATCATCTGTTGTCAATTCGAGACTTAAGAGTGAAGGAGTGAAGTTTATCCTGTCACTCAGGTCACAACTTGATGACTTCACTGGGAGGTGCTAAGGAGACAAAAAGTTTGCTAGAGGTAAGACACTCACTCACTCCCTGGGAATCATTCTTTTTGACAAGATACATGGAGTTATGCAAGAGCCCTGGGAACTGCAGAGTCCCTGTGGAGAGCCCTGCCAGTGCTGAGGTGCTTCTAGTGCCACTGGATGCACAAGACGATCCACCCGCTGGCCTCTAATCTTCCTGCATTTTGCATTATTATATGGCTGCTTGAGTCTAAAGAGGAATTTCTAGACTAGTATTGAACATATGAACTAATCGTGGACTTTTGGACTTAGTCTGGACTGAGCTGGATTGTTAGCTTAATGTACAATTACTGTTTTATAGAAAGCTTCTTTTTACTCACATATGAATTTTTTTTTTCTAGTTAGCCCAGACCAGTGGTCGGCAAACTGCGCCTCGCGAACCAAATGCAGCTCTTTTAGTGTGAATGTGCAGCTCTAAAGTAACATTGAAAACATTTGAAGGTTATTATTTCAAATCACGGTGATTTCATTTGTTTGGAAAAAAAACATATGTAAGGCTCTCGATTGTTTTTAAAGTTGTTAGGACAGTATTGACTCTTCCATCTCAAGAGTTTGCAGACCCCTGACCCAGACTAATGCAAACACATTTTTTTTATATCTTGCCCTCTGTTTTTATGGATGCTATTGTGAATTAAAGTAAAATGATATTTTTAAAAACTTCAATCTGTTCTCCATTTATCATAATTTGGTCTAGTGTTCCAATTGTAAGGAATTTTGCTTTCTGCACATTGAGTTGTAATCTTTAATGAAAGTGGTCATTCTTTATCTGCATGGGTAAATGCTTTAGATACTTAAAAAGTGAAGTTTAAGTTCTTTACTTTTAGCAAGTCAGGTTTATGCTGTATGTATATTGCAGCTTGTTAATGAGCTTCCTTCCCCTTGTGATACCACATTTTTGTTCATGGTTTTTTTTCAGATAATTTGCTCAGAATACAGAGTGAATAAGTATTGTGAAAAGATACAACGTTGACGCTCACCTTTCCTGATTTTAAACGATGCAATATTCCCTTGTTCTTCAATTTGAACATCTGTCTCTCAGTCAATGTCAGGTCCCTAGGAACACAATCAAGCGTTCTATAACTGCAATGTTACTTATATTTGTTATGCGCCACCTTTGAATTTTCAACAAAACTCAAGTAAATTCCTTTCCAGTATTCTTAAGTTTCAGCCAAGATCCATGTGACAATAGCCGTCCTGTCCTTTTCTGAATTTGGTTTCAATCTATGGCAGAACTTATGGATGTAATGTGGAATCATTTTTAAATCTCTTGAGCAACACTTTACTCTTATGCAACATCAATGATACCTTAAGATAGTTTCTGCCATCCCAACAGGTCACCTTCCTTCGGAATGGGCACAAATGGTTAGCCTGGCAGTTTTCTTTCAAATTTCTTGGCAGACAAGTGAGTCCTTACAGGAAAGCTCCATTTTGGGGAAGTATTTCAGTTGGTCGTCTGCCAATTCCTAGATCACTCTTTATGACTGATGCTTTCAGGGTAGCCCGGACTGCCTCCTCTACTATCATTGATTCTGGATGATACTCTTCCCTTGAACTGTTTGAATGCCAACCACTTCTTTTGGGTACAGTGATTCCTCCAACTTCTTTGGATGTTTCCTGCATGATTCAAAATGTTTTTCTCATAAAATACTTTAATATTGCAACTCAAGCTTTTTTCCTTCATCAGTTCTTTCAGCCTAAACTATGCTGAGTGTTTTTTTCCCTCTTTTATTAACAATTAGCTTGTTTGTAACAATTTCACTGGCATTCAATTCACATAGCCTACATTTCAATAATTTAATCATAGTCATAAGGGTTAGGAAACCATCCCTACAATCAATTCCAGTACGTTTACTTCTTTTTCCTTGTGTTCAGAGTTGTTAGTTCCTCATTTCTTTCCAGTCTCCTTGTTATGTCCCTTTAAATCTACTGATAGAGTTGTTGTCTCTACAGCTTTGCCTAATCTGGGTATCATAGAAAATCAAGACAGACTAGAAACAGTCCAAAAGAAAAGCACAGTGAAATAAAGAAAATTTTCAATTGATAAACAGCAAGAGATATTCAAAGCTCGCACGATTATATAATAAACCAAGAGGCAGATCACCAGCAAGGTGTCAGTCCTCCATGCAGTGTATACTTTTGGTTTTTTGATTCCACCTCTTTACAGAACTCATTACGAAGCTTTACCTTGTCTTTTTGGGCTACTCTTTGATATTGTCTGTTCAATTTTTTTTACTTCATTTTTCTTTCTTTGATTTTAGCTGCTCTATATTCAAGAGAACGAACCAGTCTTTTTTTTAACCATTTACAACACACACTTCTTTCACATACATATACTGCCTTTTTAATGATCTGCTTTCTTCAGGTATGATGTTTAAGATATCATCCCACATTTTGCTTTAGCTCACTAGCAAGCTTGAAATGGTCTCTAACTTCCATTGAATTACTGGCTGCGTTTCTGTGCTGGTGGATAGGTTTCAATTTTCTCCAGCGTTGATCTGAACTCACATGTGAGCTACTGATGGTCTGTTCTACCACTGAATGCTGGCATTGCTTTGACTTGATATAGAGCATCTTCACCATCTCTGCCCAGAGACATAACTAATTGAATTTCTGTGTATTCCATCTGGTGATGTTCAAGTGCATAGTTTCCATTTAAGTTGTTGAAAACTATATTTACAATTTATTCCTTAAAAAATTCTATCATGCAATCTCTGGCTTAATTTCTATCACAGGCTGAGCCCCAGTGGCGTAGTGGTTGAGTGCGGGACTGCAGCCCACTGGCTTCGTGGTTCAAATCCAGCAGCAGCTCTCCAGGAGCAAGGCTGGACCTCCCACTCCCACCAGAGTGCAGTGATACCCCCCAAAAAATAAATTTCCCCCAATAGTTTCCACGTACTATCTCTTCTTTTATGTTTCCAACTTCTGCATTCCAATTGCCAATCATTATCAATGAATCAAGGCTTAATGCTTTGTAGATTTCTTCAGTTTCCACATATTTGTCTTTTGTGGTTGGTGCATACACTAGATTAATAGTTGTATGTACTGGTCTTCATTGTAGATATATAGATACTGTTATACAGAGAGGGCAGTGGATAATTTAATGTAGTTGTTCTAGCCTGTCTCTAACTCCCACCAAATGATTTGCTTTTTTTTAAGTCTGAAAAAGGTGAGAAAATATTGGCAGGGTTTATTTTTTATTATTTTAAAATCTGTGAATAATTATGAACAGGATTCCCTGGAATGCTAGCATGCTGTGTATAAAATGAGTCCACTGTGAAAACAGAAAGAAGAATCTCATTAGCAACAAGAACCAGAAGTGGAGTGAGTCTTCTGGACACTCGATCCCTGCACAGTGAACCTCCTATTTCCAGAAGAGAGGGCCAGCAGCAGAACTGGGAGCAAAGTTATGGATACCCCAACCCATGCAGCAAGTAAAGCTGGCTGCTTTTGTGGAGAAGGCTGGCTTTCAGAGAGGGGTGCCTCTAGGTACTTAGTACAGGGGGGTGGGTTTGCTGATATCCCCCTGCCCACCCTGAGCTTCAGCTGAATGCCTTTAAGTTGAGGCTTACATGTTTAGTGGATTTCAATTTTCTTAGAGATATGCTTCATTTATTCCATGCTATGATCAATGATATGTTTGCAGCTGTTTCTTCTCTTATGGAGACATGCCCTATCAGTAAATGGAGACCCAGAAAGCTTGTTCTATCCATAGATAGAGGAAGTTACTTTTTCCTAGTCTTGCTTTGTGTGTCTTCCAACTGGAGGGACACATCTTTGGGCACTAGGTTTGATAAGATTTCAAAGTTATTCCTAAGATTTTTAAGTGACTAATTCTTAATAACTAGGCAAACTATCCCTGCTTCTTAGTCTGTTCTAAGGCTGGAATTTCTGATGAAAACTGTTCACCACAGATGACCCTGGTGGTAGTTGAAATATTTGTGGCAGGTCCTCCAGTACCAAAGCAACAAAGAGCTTCCCTAGGACCAGAGTCTGTAGATGAATGAAAAATGATGAGGTAGGACTAAGCAAATTGTCCTAGCATCAGCATATTACCTCTACAGTTTACTTTACACTTTCACATGACATCATGATAAAACTAATACTAAAAAAGAAAGAAACACATGCTCTGCTCTGTATCTTTAAATACATATATGTCCCTTGGGAAAATTAATTTTTTTTACAAAAGGATCAAGTTTATAACAAGAAAGATATCTATTCATTAGGACTAGAGAGAAGATTGCAAAAGTTAATTAAATGTTGATTAAACATTGTTAATCAATAATGAATAATGTACAAATTGATCTTTTTCCAAAATTGAGAAAAGACAGCTCTACCACTTTTCCAAGCTATAATTGTTCTTCAGAAGAAATTTTCAGTTATTGTAATTATAAACAAATAGCAACAATAACAAAAGAGCTCACTGCCATTAAGTTGATACTGACTCATAGTGACCCAACAGGAGAGGGCAGACTCTCCCTGTGAGTTTCTAAGACTAACTCTTGACGGGAGCTGAAATTTTAATGTTGGCTTTAGCAGTCCAATGCATGACCACTAGCAACTAAGGTTCCTTTCTAGTCTTAAAAAGTTGTAAATCTAAGAAAAAAGCGAAATAGAACTCTAAATACAGAGAATGCAAAAGATTTAGTTAAGTAAGTCATGGGTGTGACCTGGACAAATTTGAAAAATAACTATCTATAAAAGCAAAACTCAACCAAACACAGTGCTATATCGTCCAAACAAGTTCAGATTTCCTTTGGGAAGGGGCAGAACTTCCCCCGTGGGTTTCTGAGATTGTAACTCTTTGAGAGCTGAGAACTCCTCTTCTTTCTCCCATGGAGCCTCTGGTGGTGTCAAACTGCTGACCTTGACATTAGCAGTCCAATATGCCACCACTGTACCCACAGCCCGCCTCCCTACAACTGCCACAATACTGTCAATTTTGATATTCTTCTATTTAAATCAAAGTCAAGATTTTAAACTTTCTGACTTATTTGTATTTTACATAAAAGTGACTTACAGAAGTGATTTAGCTTATACAGAACTACAAAATCCTTAAAATTCCACCAAAAATGTATCCAAACAAAGGATAATTACATTATTTTTTGTCTATCTGCTGGATACAGAAATTGGCAGAGATTAGAGCTAGCAAGCTTGAATAGTTTTTTTTGTGTGTGTGTGTTTTAGGAAAGAAGAAAGAAATAAAAGAAATTGTTAAAGTGTGTAATACTTAACTATAATCCATTATTTTTCTTTTTTTATTTTGGAGCATCACTGCCCTCTGGTAGTTGTGGGAGCTACCCAGCGCTGGTCCTGAGAGCCGCCGCTGGATTTGAACCATCAAGCCCTCGGGCCGCAGTCTAGCACTCAACCACTTATGCCACCGGGGCTCAGCCCTAATCCATTTTGTTTCTAAAAGACCAAGCACTCCTTCACAAATTGCTGACTGCATCATATAACAATATAAGTTAATTGATTTACAGCAGAACTAAAGTGTGAGAGATTTTGAGAGGTAGAGAGATTAAAAATATTTTAAAAGTAACTATAAGAAACAATTATTCTACAGTTCCAAAGATCATTGGAATATTCACATTTAGTAGACCAAAATGTGCTATGGCAGTCTAAAATATTATAGGAAGTTGCCTTAGAAATGACCTGTTTCACTGTATTCTTGAAATTTTTTTCCATTCAATAAAAACTGATGTAAAATAAATTACAAACTATTTAATCCTAAGACTGAATATTTCTCTCCCCTTGGAGTTATATCAATGTAGTATGTGTTCTTAAATTCTTATTGGGTGTATCTGTTTGAGAAATGATCATTTTAGCATACCTTAAATGGCCAGTGTCAGAAAAATGCATGCACTCTGATGAAATGTGAACAATTTATGAACAATGGTGCTTAAATGTATGTCATTTCCTTTTTTTTCTTACTACCCAGCATGACTTTTGTGTAGTTTTTGTACACAATCTTGAAAAACAGCCTTGGTACAGCTGTGTGATAACTAGGTTGTGTGTCAACTTGAAAACACTGCATGCACTCAGGTACTGGGGTCACAGATTGATGATGTCTCCTTGGGGTTGGGGCATATTTGATATACCTAAAGAGATACTGCTTAGAACCTCCCATCTCTTCCTTTTCCTGCTGGCCTGATTCCTGCATCTGGCTTCCTGAGACATGAGCCAGCAGTCACAGGGTGGCCTGTTACATACTTCCTTTATTGAATCTACACTGCCTTCACTAGCCTATGATTTTTCCACCTCCTGGTTCATTGTCCTGCTTTATCAAGAAACAGCTGCATGCTCCTGAAGGATCCACGACTTGCATCTGACTCACAGACTAGAATTGAACTGTCCTTGCCTCTTGTCTGATTTTGTGGGCTACTTTCATGACAGACATTTCTTTTTTATATAAGCCCATCTCTTCCTTCATGTGTCTACATAAGTCTCACTGGTTTGATAGCTCTAGAAAACTCACTTGTGATAGGTTTTGTGTGTGCCATTATGGCTCCCATGGGGACTGTGGGAGAAGTTTAGCCTGTCCATCAGGTCGCAGCTTTTTTTGGAGGATGATTGAGATAAATGACTCTGAGCTCAGGCTCTTCCCACGGATTCTGGTGATCAGACCAGTGAGTGGGGTGCAGTCTGAGTTCACTGCACTGCCTCAACCAGGCGCTGTGCTACTGTGGACTGAGCCAACCCGTGGATCATGGGGGATCCTGTCCCAGTGCTGTGCATCACTATGTCTTGAGACATAGTGCTGCTGGCGCTGTGCTCTGAGCCTCGCAATACTTTGCCAGCTCCCCTTCCTGTTGCTGCTCCACTTTTCAGTGCCTGCTGCCCGCAGGCAGCCTCCTTACCTTCCACCAGCTCTTTCCCTAGCTGCTTCCTTGACCTTGTACCAGTGACCTATGTGGGAAGGACTTTCAGTATATTAATTGTCTCATGAAAGTGGGTTGAACTCATTTCTCTGTAGTGCTATGTGAACTAATTAGCTGTTGTATTTCTTCTCACAATAAAAACCTATATCTATATCTATATATAAAATCAGAAGTGTCCTGCTTTTGTTTCTCTAGAGAAAACTGCCTAACATAGCAGTCTTACTCAAAAATGTATCTTCAGTTGTTTTATCCAGAAACTAATACCAATTGTCCTACCTAAGTATACAGTAGAACTCTGTGCCTTGAATATAATTTATTCTAGTTGGAGCAGATAGATGCTGTGCAGTTGACTTCTGGATCAATTTTTCCCATAAGAAATAACTGAAAATGGACTAATCTGTCCTCAACCAAGTTTTTACACTCACACTGCCTTTTTATATAAAACATTACATAGAAATGTCAAAGTAAATAAGTTCAGAGTTAAATAATACAATTTAAATAAGAAACACAACATTTAAAAGATTGTTAACAATTACCATATGGCCCATATCTTCAGAGTACACCAGGAAAAAAGAAAGGTATAAAAGCAGGGGCAGTGGCATTCTAAAGTATATTAGGGGGAATGTACTACAAAAGTCAGCAGTAAAGGGTTGTACTGTATGAAGAAATTTAAAAACAGTAATAACAATGAAAAGTTGTCCTGCTTTGTATTATAACCAGCTCTTCCTGGTGATAAAATATTCCTCCTCAAAAGAGAAACTTTGTTCTAAAAGTATGACTAGACTGCTCTAAAAAGCTGCAATAGTAGTTGAATTTTATGTTAGTTCATTTCTATTCCACAACCTTTAATAAACATCGCATCTACATGGTCATACCACTCTGTTTTATTATATAGTTCATGTTGAGAGAAGCAGCTTTATACTGAAGACCATTCTAGCAAGTGCAGGTGTCATGCACTAGGTCAAAGTATACTAAAAGGAAAGTGATTGTCTCACTAACCCTTAAGAAGGGAATTTCAACAGAATTACCTTTTCTTGAATGGTTCAAAATTGTTCTCCTTAGGATATGTTTCTTCCTTTAAACTCATTAAGTATTAATATTCTGCTCCTTAAAATGACTATAGATTCACAAAAATATTTTATTCTTAACAATATTCTTGCTTTCTCCATTACATGCTAAGATTGTGGTTATTTCATGCATTTCTATCTTCAAAGGGAGGGAAAAAAAACAGACAGAACTAGGAATTGGAAGGTGCAGCTATAGTCAATTAATATGGTCTTTCTAGCCACAATCCCTTATATGATGCATTATAATTCTGGATTCTATGTCTGTGGTTGTAATACAATTTTGGAGGGAGTGCTCTGCTGTACTAATGGACAGTGTTAAAGTACAATTAAGTCTTGAACTTAGTAGAGCATATGAGACCATTCATACCTATTTTGTCTTTGGGGTAGGGTGTGTGTGTATGTGTGTCTCATTCATATCATAGTGTTAATTCAGATTCACAACAAACCTGTACACCACTGAGGGCCTGGTCTGCTAAATGACAAAAATTTCATCTCCATCAAAGTCATTTTTCTGTATATAAGAGCCATTTAGGATACAGAGAGAAAGTCTGGGACCATCAGAAGAGCACGCTTGAGAAACCTATGTAAAGGGACGGTGGCCAAGACTGAAGGCACCAGAGACTGTGCCAGGAAAAGCAAAGAAGAGTCCAAGATCAGAGCCTATACAAGGAACTCATAGGAGAGAAGAGAGGAGCAAGTTGAGAAAGGGTTTTTCAAACTGTGACTCAGAGTAAAATCGAGTTTCCTGGTCAACAGAAGCAGAACCCCTGGAACCACGTGTCTGAGAACTAGAGAAAGATTTAGCTGCTAGCTGAAGAAAAGTATTGATGTGGATTAATGACTGTATCCTTATTGGTCACTGATTCTAAATTGTGGTAACCTATCAATTTCCCTAATAAACTGAGCAAATAATTAGATAAGCCTCTTATAAGTAGGAGCTTCCTCTCTCATTCCAACCACAATTGGAAGAAGGTTTATTAACAACCTTCAATATGCAGATGACACAACCGTATTGTTTGCTTAAGGTTAAGTGCTCCCTGCTTAAATGAGGAAGACTCGAGGCACTTGTTCATGAAAAGGAAATATTACACTTTAAGCATGGATTGCAATTCAATGTAAAAAAAAACTAAAACAAATTCCATTTAACTCTTTGAAATTACATGAGGCAATAGTACTAGCTAGATGGTGTCTAATATTGAACTTC